>JACEFZ010003632.1:0-43656 GCA_014155875.1 Cepaea nemoralis | reverse complement strand
CTGGAATTCAGTAATCGCGTTCAGCTGTCAATAATCGAAAAAACTGTGTTCACCACTAGGTTTCTCAACAACACCATACTTGCACTATATGGAGATTCAGATGGTGATATGATTCCTGATGAGAGCATCTGCTGTATTTCTTCCTGCAAAGTATTTTGGTTGACACAAGGAACTGGGTACGTCTTGACTCTCACAGGTGTATCATCTGTTAGTTTCATATCAAATTCCACTAAATCAGTAAGACCTGGTTTGTCAGTAAGTATGTCTGCATACATTGCCATAAGATCTCGAATTTGCTTCTGTTGATCTTGAGATAGGATGGGGTTGATATCCACATCCTTATATGTCTCTTTGGCTTGCAGTGTACAAATTGTATGCCCATGATAATTCCTTGTTCTACTTCAGTAGCAACAGCCATACCATCAGGTGTGCAGTTTCGGAGGTTGCGGACCTTTCATTCCATTCGTTCAAAAGGTTCATGTGAAACACTTTTAACTTGTCTTTGACAGAAAATTTGTAGTGAGTACGAGATATTTTCTCTGTCACCTCAAATGGTTCCTTCCATCCAATTTGCAACTTGTTTTGACTGGTTGGAAGTAGTAGCAGCCCTTTTTCACCCACTATCAGCTCTCTATCTTTTGCTTTCTTGTTTAAATTGCGAGCCATTCTTCGTCGAGCTTGACGTAGATTCGCATTCGCTTGTCTCCAACCATGTTGTAGACGTTTCGTCAACTCAGCAACATAAACAGATCCAGTAACTACTGTATCATCTGCGTGATCATCAGTCCATGTTCTCAGTAAAGTTTCTAAGGGTCCCTTGATTGGCCTCTCAAACAACAGTGTGGCGGGCGAATTCACAGTGGAGTGATGTGGAACTACCAGATATGCAAATAGTGCAGCGGGAATATATGCGTCCCAATCCTCTGGTTTTTCTTGAGCTAACTTTCTCAGAATACTGATGAGGGTACCGTTTCACGGTTTTACACTCCATGTTTGAGGAAAATAGGTAGATGAATAGATATGGCGAGCATGAAATAGCCAAAAGACTTCTTCCATGAGTTTACTGCGAAACTGTGATGCATTTTCGGTTAGGATTTTGAGGGGAAATCCAGTCCGAGTAAATATCTCAAGTAAGGCTTCAGCAATGTGCTTGGAGTCACTTGATGGCATTGGGATACTCTCTGCCCACATTAAACAGACGTCCACCAATGTTAATATGAATCGATTCCTCCTCCTCGTTTTGGGGAGTGGTCGGATGATATCTACTGCTACTCTCTCGAATGGAGATCCATTGACTGGCATCTCACCAAGCGTCACAGGAGGAGTCCTATGTCTTGGGGTCACTCTTTGGCATTCGGGACATGATTTGACATATCGTATGATGTCAGCACTCACTTCTGGCCAAATGTAGTGCATGGACATTCTTTGCGTAGTGGCATTTATTCCCATATGCCCACTGAAAGGTAATCTGTGGCCCATTTCTAATAATTGAGCACGGTATGTAGAATGGGACAACTAATTGAGAATACTCTTGTCCACTTTTGCCTGCCTTTCAGTATAGAAGTCCACCCTTCATATACATGTCGCCTCTACGTGGAGGGGAATGCGCTTTAGGCAGAATGTTGAAGCATGGCAACAAGGTGCTGTCAGCACTCTGTGCTTTCTTCAGATCCACTGAACGAGGTGTGGTCGGAGTCGACGATGCTGGAGTCTTTTCTGTCTGAGATCTGGTCGTCATAGATAATCTCTATGTTTCCAGATAATCTTTGATATAGGGCCAGTGATGGTAGTTGCTGGTGTCAGCTGGTGTCAGTTGCTGCTCGCCAGCAGACTCCGACTTCAGAGGTACTTGTAATTTACGTTCCCAAGTCAGGGACGACAGGTCAACATTTTATTCCAGCTGAACGATGTAGGGGCTGAACCGCTTACCTCGGCATCAGCACACCGGATGTTTAAGAACACGCGTTCTTACCCATTTGACCATGCAGACCTGAGAATTGATATTCTAACAGATACTGTGAGTTTTTCTGTTCAATTATTATTACCAAAAACTACAAGTTATCGATATGAATTCAAATATCACTAAATTTGCCGTTCCAGGGGACAACTACGAAGTTACGCAACATCACCAGCCTGCTACTGTAATTTTCCTCTATTACAGGTCCTGGGGCTGAGGCGAAATCGACGCCAGCTTTTATTCTTATTGCCTTAACTGGTCCAGGAAGTGTGCGTTCTGCGGAATTTCATCGACCTGTACTGGTACGAGGTCTCCATTAGATGGTACTTTCACCTGGTAACAGAAGGGCAGAAAGACGGGTATGACAAGTTACACGGAAAAAAAGTTCCCTTTACCAAGCCTAGGGATAGACATATCACTAGAGCATCTAGAGAAAGGAAGAGACGGGCTGACCATTCACTGATTGCCTGTCGCGATTACTCCTGAAGGAGTTAAAACTACTGTTGCACAGTGTTACAGGGGATGACAAGGCTGAGGTCTTCAGGCTGAACAATGGGGTTGGTAAATGGAGTGCACTCTGCAACCCAAACAGGAAGTGGCCCATTACATACGGATCTCCACACCTGAGGTTACACACAATAATCGCTACAAAGAGGATGCCTGTATGCTCTATGTGTCATACACGTCTTGTACTTGTTTTTCTTCAGGTTCTGCTCGTTCATTTACCCTTTTCTTGTGATCTTCGGTAATATCTTTGGTTCTTTCTTTCTTTTCCGGATGGATCCAGTTGGTGAAAGATTATCTGTGACAGTGTCTGAACTGTCTAGTGACTGCAGTAGTCTTCTGTCTTCCTCTTTTCTCTTATTTGGATTGCTGACGATGTGAACACCGTCAGTCTGCATTGTTTTGGATTGTTTTCTTATGTGTTGTTTTCTTCTGTGCTCCCGTCTTCCTGTGTGTTGATTTGACTATTTAAAATGTATGTCATTTCTGTTCCTTTCTGCGGAGCGGTTGATCGCACGAGAGGCGGGTAATCTTTTTGACTTTGTTCACTACTTGCTGCTGCTGGTGTTATCGCTGTGTTGGTTTTGTACGAAATGATATGGTTGCGGGATCGTTCAGAAAGCAATGGCAAACTACTGAACGTACATTTGCCGAGGAATCACGAAGAGCAGAGAATGTTCTTCACACTATACCAGCACTTGATCCTCTCAGTGGTTGATTATGGACTGGGACTGCTCACTGTCTCAAAGTGTCAATTGGTGAAATTAGAGCGCATACAGAACGAAGCTATGCGGGTCATTCTGGGATGCACCAGAGACACCCCAGTAGGTGTGTATGCGTTACATACTTGGTCTGCCGACTGTTGCTGGTAGGCACAAGGTGATGCAGGCGAAGGCATACCTCAGAGTAGCTGCAGACACAGATCACCCGTTGCATGTAGGCGCTGGACGAAGTTACTGGTCAGAGACTGATAAGAGGGAAATCATGGATGGCTCAGGCGGAGGATACGATCAGACAGGTGTGCATCTTGGAGAACATTAGGAGAGGAGTGGGTCAGAGTGCCAGCGGAGCAGTGAGACTTGTGCAGAGTTATAATCACATTGAGCCGGGAGTGCAGAGAGTGGCCAGCAGGGGCCAGGGAAGTGGAAATCCAGGAACAAATTCAGGATAATGCTCGCCCGGGTGATGTGATTATCTACACGGATGGTTCGGTGTTGAGAGGTAGGAGAAGTGCCTGGGGATTATTAGCAAAAGCTAATGGTCGACGTTTGGTGCAGGAGAGCCTGGCATATGATACCACAACATTTAGCTTAAGAATGGAGGTGGAGGCGGTCAGTGCAGCTTTCCGTTGGATGGAGAACATGATACATACACACATCGTGATTATAACTGACTCGGAAAGCATGCTGAGGAGGTTGAGGACAGGCAGTCTTCGCGCAGAGTGGCTTGCTTCGCTTCGGAGGTCACGGGTAGCAAGCATCACCTGGATCTTTTCTCCGGGGCATGCCGGTGTGCTGGGGAATGAACAGGCGGACAGATTGGCTGGCTCGGCAAAACTTGGTGGAGTATTGATGCATGCCAAGGCAGACGTGGTTGCGGCCTTGTGGGAGCACATGTACACCTCGGAGGTGCAAATGGATCATCATAGTCTGGTAAGAATGAGGCAGCGAGGTGTGACTAGGGGATCTGGCCGACGATCGACGCTCAGAGGAAAGGCGAGACGGACATATAATCAGATTGCTACTGGAACTATTAGTGTTAGAACTCTTCGCTGGCTGCTGAGGATGGGGACGGAGCGATTGTTGGAATCCCCCGAATGCTGTGATGTCGGTTCCTAAATCAATCAATCAATCAATCAATCAATCAATCAATCCTAAGATAATATATTTAGGTACAATGTTAGATCCCCCAAACCAAACATTCACAACATAAGCAAACACATCAGACATTTCACCTTCAGCAACATAATTCACAGTATACAACACAAAACACTAATACAGGATACGAAACAAGGAGGACTGGCACTACAAGAGTTATACACAAAAATACAAGCACTAAGAATCAACCATATAGGACACATCATCAATAAGTAATGTGTAGATAATTACACCACGCCATGAATATAATATTATCATATGTGTATATGAATGTATATATTGTATTCGCAACATGTAAAAAAAAAGCACAATGCACTTTGATAATATACACTGTTTTGTACGTAAAGAAAATATACTGTTTTGTAAATAAAACCACTTTAAAAGGAACACATCCTATTGTAATAGTGGAAAGGGACATAACATCATAACACTTATTTCAAGGGACATGAGGTCAGCATGGCTGAATGGATAAGAACGCGTGTTCTTAAACATCCGGTGTGCTGATGCCGAGGTAAGGGCTTCAACCCCTACACCGGACAGGTGCACTAAAATGTTGACCTCTCGTCCTTGACTTCGGGACGTAAATTACAAGTACCTCTGAAATCGGAGGGGGTTTGCCTGAAGGCGAGCTACACTGGTAATAAAGAAAGCTATTCCACACGCAAAATTCTGTCCATCACTACTAGAAGTATTGTGTATGGACTTACGCTTGCTGTTCAAAAGCGAAGTCGAGAGGGAAAAGAATATTTTCAAGAGGACATTACTTTGAGTAAGATAAATGTACTATTTGATTCAAATAACTGTACGTTTGTCTTTACTTTTTGCAAAGTTTTCTATAGAAATAAACAACGGTTAAATGCAGCAGAAAAGATTCGATAATAATTTAATTATCTTATCAGATTATGTAAAAGTAATGGCTTTATTTTACATGTGGGAACATGTTAAAATCCATCTTTCTATTTCTTCTTGATATTACATTAAATATCCTTTTAATGGCATCGCTAAGCCTATCAATCTTTTACATCTTATTATTTTTGAACAATATAAGTTTTTGGGTTTTTTTTTAAACATTTTTTTACTGGCTTCCTAGGGCCACATTCAAAAATAAAAATGTGAACTATGCCATAAATGTCATATTATCATAAATGTATATGTATGTATTTGTTTCATGTGGTATAACACTTAACACTAACAAACGGCAACGCTCTGTGATATACACAAACAAGAAACACGCATCACCTTGCAAATATACGTACATTGCTTTGTATATAATAAACGTTTGACAAAACAATTCTCGGTCTTTTGGCTAAGATTACCGTCCTTTACTCCATTAGACAAGCTGTCCTTTCTGATTAAATTTCCCTCTCTGTGGTCACGAGTGCTCACTACAAACTGGATGAAAGATTTTCTCGGTTACAGATTATTCAAACACATCAGTGATATTAATTTTGTGGCAGTAATTTTGATTGTTTTCACCATGTGTAGATCTGGATTAAAAATTTTCTCTGTGAAGAACACAACAAATCAAAATGTAAAAGGCCACAACCATTCTCAAATTAATAGCTTGTGTGAATACAGGCTTCTCCTGATAAAGGAGAACCGCTTTTGGACAACAATCACCTTCAAATAAGAGCGCAAATCCCATGTGCATTGTCACAACCAGATGGCTCAGTGGCGAAGGAATCACGGTGGCAGTTCGTAATCCCGCAAACCCGCGTTCGAAATACAGCAGCGGGTGATTTTGCAGCAGACCGCCTACATCGTAAATGTAAAAATAAAACGCACTTTGAAAATACAGACTGTTATGCACGAAATAAAACCACTTTAAATGAAACACGTCTATTTCTAATATTAGAAAGGGACATAACAACATAACACTTATTTCAAGGGACATGAGGTCAGCATGGCTGAATGGATAAGAACGCATAATGGTAATAGGAAAAGCTAGTCCACACGCAAAATTCAGTCCAGCACTACTGGAAGTAGTGTGTATGGACTACACTTGCGTTCACAAAGAAAATATGTGGGAAAGAAAATATCAAAGGGACGTTACTTAAAGTAACATAAATGTGCTCTTTGATTTAAATATTTGTAGTATTTGTCTATCTTTTGTAGAATTTTTATAGAAATTAACAACAGCTGAAGACAGCGTAAAAGACTGGATAATAATTGTAAGTTCTTTTCTAAGATTGTGTAAAAGTGATGGCTTTATTTTACATGTGGGGAAATGTTAGACGCCATCTTTCTTGTTCTCCTTAATATTACATTAAATATCCTTTTAATGGCATCGCAAAGCTATTTTATTCTGAACGTCCTATTTTTGACTGGCATTTAAAAGGCCACAACAATTCTCAAATTAACACCCTGTGTGAGTAAAGGCTTCTTCTGATAAAGGAGAACCCGCTTTGGACAACACTCGCCCTCAAATAAGAGCGCAAATCTCAAGTGCACTGTCACTACCAGCCGGCTCCGTGACGAAGGGGTCAAGGATAGCAGTTTGTAATCCCGGAAACTCGCGTTCGACAAACACCTGCGGGCGATTTGGCAGCAGACCGCCTTGCGTTTCTTTTTTACGAAAATGATATGGGTGCCGGTTGATTAGAAAACAATGGGAAACTACTGAATGTAAACTTGCCAAGAGATCACAACAGCAACAATAACAAAAATGCTGGTGTTGACAGCAATGTCCTGTAGAGGATATGCAGCTGACTAACTGTCACAACCACGGTTCATATACTCTCGATACAGAGTTGACAAACTCTTGGGCAACATTGTGAATTCGCATTGTTGGAAGCATATTTTCTGACGTGTCAATTTACGCTAATTTAAAAATCAGAGTATTCATTATTTTGCAACTAAATTTTCAAGGACATACTGTGCGTGTTTCTTTGGAATTGATTTTGTTTTTTTTTTACGTTCGCTCGCTTTGAATTCAAGCGTAGTCCACACACACTATTTATAGTGGTAATGATCTTGATGTTGCGTGTGAATTAGCTTCCCTAATAGCAGTGTCCCTCGTCATCAGGCGAACCCACTCCGACTTCAGAGGTACTTGTAATTTACGTCCCAAAGTCAAAGACGGCAGATCAACATTTTAGTCCGCCGTCCGTGTAGGGATTGAACCGCTTACCTCGGCATCATCACAACGGATGTTTAAGAACACGCTTTCTTACCCATTTGACCATGCAGAACTGCGAATTTATATTCTAAAAGATACTGTGAGTTTTTCTTTGAAATTATTTTTACCGAAAGCAACAAATTATTGAAATGAATTCAAATATCACTACATTTATCGTTTCCCGGGACCACTACCAAGTTAACCAACGTCTCCAACCTGGTACTGTAGTTTGTTCTATTACTGACCTGGGGCTGCGGCGAAATCAGCACCAGCTTTTATTGTTGGTGCCTTAACGGGTCCAGGAGGTGTGCGTTCTGAGGGAACCATCAACCTGTATAGGTTCAAGGTTCCCAATGGGTGGTACTTTCTCCTGGTAACAGAAGGGCAGAAAGCCATGTATGACAAGGTACATGGTAAAATGTTCTCTTTACCATTTAATAAAATTGTGTAATATGTTTTTGTTTATATATGTTTTTCTAATGGCTTTGATGGCGACGATAGTATGCAATCTGTTTAGTGATTTTTTGCGCGAAAGTTTTTGAATATATGTTTATTAATTGTAGTAGTACAAAGTCTGGTTTGTGTTTGCAAATCAGTGTGATTATGTGTTGTAATTGTGTACGTACACCACAAATATTTAAAGTAATAATAATTATATCACTAGTCAATGTAATTTGAGTAAAACAAATACATAAGTTATAATTACAAAACAAATTCGTACAGCCAGTTGTTTTCCACGATGGACATGTCTAGGCTTACAGATGTTTATGCCACTGGATCTTTTTGATCTTCGTTCTTGTCATTTGTATCGGTGTCTACAAAGATGATGTCTGTATGCTGTATATGTCCTATTCGTCTTGTACTTTTTTTTTTTTCCTTCTTGTTCTGCTTGTTAATGTACTCTTGTCTTGTGATCTTCGGTAATGCTTTGGTTCTTTCTTTCTTTTTCGGATGGATCCAGCTGGTGAAAGATCATCTGTGTCAGTGTCTGAACTGTCTAGTGACTGCAGTAGTCTTCTGTCTTCCTTTTTTCTCTTATTTGGATTGCTGACGATGTGAAAACCGTCAGTCTGCATTTCTTTTTTTTTTTGATTGTTTTCTTATGTATTGTTTTCTTCTATGCTCCCATCTTCCTGTGTGTTGATTTGACTATTGAAAATGTGTGTCATTTCTGTTCTTTTCTGCGGAGCGGTTGATCGCACGAGAGGCGGGTAATCTTCTTGACTTTGTTCACTAATTGCTGCTGCTGGTGTTATCGCTGTGTTGGTTGTGTACGAAATGGTATGGGTACGAGACTTTCAGAAAGCAGTGGCACAATTCAGAACGTACATTTGCATGGAATCACGAAGAGCCACAAAATGCTGGGATTGACTGTTACGTCCTGTAACGGACATGCAACTAACTTTTAAAAAAAATCTTGATCACACTTAGGGCAGTTGGTTTCTCCCCGGCATCGTAATCAGTTAGTTAGTTAGTTACTTGGTTAGTGAGTGAGTGAGTGAGTGAGAGAGTGAGGGAGTGAGGGAGTGAGGGGAGGGAGGGAGTGAATGAGTGAGAGAGTGAGTGAGTGAGTAGGTGAGTGAGTGAGTGAGTGAGTGAGTTAGTGAGTGAGTGAGTGAGGGAGGGAGGAGGGAGGGAGTGAATGAGTGATAGAGTGAGTGAGTAGGTGAGTGAGTGAGTGAGTGAGTGAGTTAGTTAAGTAGTTAGTTAGTTAGTTAGTTAGGTAGTTAGTTAGTTAGTTAGTTAGTTAGGTAGTTAGTTAGTTAGTTAGTTAGTTAGTTAGTTAGTTAAATAGTTAGTTAGTGTGACTGTTTGTTTCAAGCTTAGCCTTCGTAGACTTAGATGGATAGGAAACATTAGGAGGGTGGACGACGTGGAATACCAAAGGACCTCTTCTTGGTGAATTACAGATGGGTAAAAGATCTCTGGGCTCTGCCTCTACTACGGTACACAGATATGTGTAAGCGGGGCATGGCTGGTACGGGCAGTGACATTGCTCCTTTGGGGTACGTCACCAGTGATCGCGTTGCATGGAAGGCAAAGATCATAAATGGAATAAAAGCAAAGGAGAAAATCATTGTAGATAGGTCACTTACCAGTCGTGTGAGACGTCAGGTGGTACGTGATGGTGGAAATGACCATATATTCACATGCAACCACTGTGCACGAACATTTCCCGCTGGAATTACACAATGTAACAAGCTATCGCCTGTCAAGACGGCAAGATGCCTGCCATCTAATAGGAACACACTTGGGAACACCACACAGAAGTCAACTGGCCATTTTGCTTTGTACTTTTTGCTCCATTTCGTCAGTGTCACCTCTTGTGTCTTCCGGGGGATTGATGTCCAAGATAATGTTACTTTTGGCAATACTTTTCTTTCTGGACTATAACATACCATACATCTCACAAGAAGCGAATTCAACAGGTCGGCATGGAGCTGGCTTCCTCAACCCGTGAAGAAACGTTGGCTGCATATTTCAGCCAGTCATCAAGAAGTACAGCGGATATGATTATACGATAAAAATATGGATATGAAGTCCTGGAATGCGTTGGTTGCGGTCCATAGCTCCACTGGAAGAAGAAAGACATACGAAATGAGTAGGAGCATTGCATATTTGCTGCAATGGCAAGAAGCAAATCGAAATTTTTTTGTCTAACAATGTGCAGCAACAATATAATATAGACCAGCGGTTATCAATCCCCGTGATAACATGGCTCCGGAAATTTTCTAGGAAGTAAAGGCGGTCGGCATGTGATCTTGTTAAGCTTATCAATTCTATTTATTATTTTCGCTCAGTTACTGCTGTTATACACAGTTGAGAACATCGAGAATAGATTTTTTTTTTTTTAAACAGCAATGAAGATATCTTGACAGAAGTTAACTCACAAAAAGAACTGGTTACTCCAATCAGAAAAGGTCATTCGACATACTTTGGGCATGTTACAAGAAGGGGTAAGGTGGAGCACGTCGTAACAACGGAAAACTTTGAGATACGGAGAGGCAGGAGAAGACAGAAAGAGAAGATGTTGGGCAGTGCCCTAAAGCTGATGCTCTTATTTTGTTAGAGTCTATTTGATCAACTCTAAGTCAATTTTGGCTCAAACTGATTAACAACTCATAACTTGGATGAATTTCGGAACAATGAAGAAATGATGCAGCAGACAATTCTGGATAAAATGAAACAACATTGCTGTTTATTAAGCAGCTGTTAAAGAGTAACTGTACTTACAGCAATAGTCCTCTACCTGGCCTGTGACACCAGGCCGGCGGCAGAATAAATATAATATTTAACTATCCGTGCGTGTACTACCCGTTGTTTCTCCTCAAGCTTTTGTCACCGGCATTCCTCCTTTTCGTCTACCCATCAGTCATGATGCCGTAAGAATCAGTGTGTCTAGGTGACCTCTGCTCCAAGTGGTGTCAGTTGACGTTAATTCATTGCTTGATCTGTCAATGTCGTTTATCCACTAGCCTTCCATGAATATCGTTCTCCACTTTCTCCAGTTATGCCAGTGTCTATCCGTCTCTTCAAAAGAGTCCACTGCCCGCCTTCTATCTCTTCAGAAGCCGCCTTAGTCCTTCTCGAACTTAGAAACACAACCGTTCTGCTTGATGAAATCACAGTGTATCCAATCCTTACGTTTCGTCGTCACGTTGTCATTCCCGTGACGCATTCCCGCATCCCTTGGATTTAGTTCATAGTCGGGATTTCTCTGTCTAGCGTGTAACAGGCACCTGCCTTGTGGCAGGCAGTTTGACATCATCATCATGTTATGCAGGAACATCGGTATCAAAAATGATTGGTAGTACAAGAGACAGAAGGTTGTGGACAGATTTGATGAACTGAACGACGCCACACGGCACAGACTAAACCATACACGGCTATCTGAAGATCGACATTACCGTGGGGGAGTCATTCTGTAATAACAAAACCCATCATCACATTCAGCAGCACTAGCGAAATGCTTATTTATTAATTAATACAAACATTTCAGTTGTACAAACAAGTATTGGACGGATCGATTCATAATATGTACTTTAAGATAATTTTACAGCTAACATTTAAAGTAATATAATATTAATATTCACATTGCTATTAGTGTCATTATTTTAAATCGCTAAATAGATCACAGCACATCCTATCCTATTCCTATCCTACATATAGCATATATAGAGAATATTTTTAAAATGTGGTTTCTACTTATGAAATCATCCTAGTTGGATACAGCTTGACAAGACGAATCCAACGGTAACTCAACGAAGAGTATGCGTTAATTCTAAGCGGAGTTATGAATTTTTGTGTGTCGTAATTTACAACCAGGAAGTGCATAGTGCATATTCCAATGTGTTAGTTCTTTTCGCGACCTGTAAATTGGGAGCTGAGAAATTCTGCCTTCTATTACTGTGGCTTGTTTATTTTTAAACGGACAACATAGTACCATATAACATTGCTTGCACGATTTATTGCCTGGCATATTTCGCTGCATCTCGTCAGATACATACTGCAGAAATCACACAACTTACAGGAAATGCTAGCCGCGTGGGGCCGACACACCGGAAGCTCCCGGCGTCTTCAATCGGCAGGCACATTGTCGACAGTGGCCATTTTGTAGACAGAGACACTGCATTTCGCGTGTTGTTTAACACACAAAATACTCGCTTGTTAAAGTTTGCAGAAGCAATTATGATCTATCAACGCAAGCCATAATTGTGCAAACAGAAAGACATGTTAGTCAGCTTAAAATTACCGTGGTAGATAAGTGACATTACTGTGCGAAATTGTGTATATTTCAACTTGAAGGATTTATCTAGTTAATTTCACGTAAGTTGTGTGATTTCTGCAGTATGTACCTGACGAGATGCAGCGAAATATGCTAGGCAATAAATCGTGCAATCTATTGTTTGTGTCTTCGTTATTCAAATATATCAATGCGTCCGGGGTGGCGAGGTCTAACTTGACGTATTATCGTTTTCTCAATAGGATGTGCCGTGACCTAATTAACAATTAAAAATGGCCGCCAATTGTTTATTATTTATTAAAAGTCTGTCACATTGCTAACAAACCTCGTTAGATGTATATTTTATTACGCGTTTTGGCAACAGGAAAGTAAAGGCCGCATTCCTCTGTCAATAGAATGTCGAGAGGATTGAGAGGATCGACTTCATTGCATCGGGTTTTACCCAGTATCGCTCGGTCTCTTTCCGCAGGGCGGCCTGCAGAAAGCATCGCACAAATAACGAGAGTCTCCGTGTCTCAGAGAAAAATGCACTTAAATATTGAGCACAACACACTACTGGCAACGTCGATCGCATTCTGGTATGAACCTAAGGCCTATCCACGTCAATATGGAAGCACTATACTCGAGTTTCGCCCTCGTTTGAGCTCGTCAGTAGTGCATATCCCTCACCGGATCCGGAAACAGTCCCGGATCACGCGCGTGAAGCGGGTGTGTAACCACGCGGCACACACTGGACACACCAAATTGCCCATTTAATATTTCTATTAATTAAATGTCATGTGAAATGTTCGTCGTTAGTGAAAATTGCAATTAGACACTTCGTTTCTTAGCAAATGTATGTTCAGTTGTTTGCCATTGATTTCTGAACAATCAACCGGCTCTTATACATTTGTTAAGGGAAACCAAAGCGAAGGCGGTGTGTGCCAGTATCGCCCGCAGCCATGTCCGTAATCCCTCGCCACAGAGCCGGCTGTGTACATTGCCAGTGAACATGGTACGTGATTCTATCAATTAGCAACATCAAATGATCGGCGGCCGAAATAGCTCAGTTGGGAGAGCGTTAGACTGAAGATCTAAAGGTCCCGGGTTTCGGCAGCTATATTTTTTTCTCCCCGGTTTTCAGTTTCTTTTTCTTTTTTTCCTTTTGTTGTTCCTTCTCTAAAAGTCTAAGTGTATAATTTTCATGTGGGTAATTAATTATATTGTTATAGTGAACAATCTTCATGTAGACAAATTTTATTTACTTGCACCACAGAGAATGCCCATGTGGTGACAACCATATGCTGCACAGCTGTCATATATATATATATATATATATATATATATATATATATATATATATATATATATATATATATATATATATATATATATATATATGTGTGTGTGTGTGTGTGTGTGTGTGTGTGTATATGTGTGTGTGTGTGTGTGCTTGTGTGCGTGCGTGCGCGTGTGTGTGTGTGTGTGTGACCGCATAGACATGAAAGAGATAATAGCACAATGCTGACTGCTCACGGGCAATAGAAGAAGAGAAGAATAACAAAGAGACGACGAGACTCTCATCTTATCTCCACAGTCAACAAGAAAAGGAAAGGTTTAAGACAGAAGCAATCCAGGACTAGAGGGGAACTGTGCTTTAATGCATATTCCAGACAATGGATCACTGAGATGGGCTGGACCAGCATAAATGAATAGAACAAACAATGATTAACATCACTTGAACAATAAAGACCAAACATAACACATCATTAACACCAAGGACTAGATAAACAAGATAAGAATAATATGCATGAGTCTTTATTTTGTCCAATCTTGCAGCACATATTCTAAACTGTGTGGATGCAGGCATATGATTCATTATGAGCAGGACAATCAACACTCCACATCACTTGCTACTTTATAGGCAGTCTGCGCATATTGCCAGACCTCTGCCAGGTGTGGCCGAGCCTACAGGGTACTCCTAAAACACTGCTACGATACCTATACAGCCGGCTGACCAACACTGGACAACAGAGAGACCATCACTTGGGACATAAAAAGGAACACAACTCTAAATCTGAGGATGAACCTTACAGTGCGGAGACGGGACTCACCATCCTGAGACATTCAACACAACACTACGGATCCCTGTTGTTCACAGCTGAAATCAGTGGATTGAGCTCCAGATAATACCAATCCCCTGTGCCTCAGCCAAATCCAATATTGTATCTAATGCCACCAGAGAAAGTCACATCCCCAAACTGACTGGGACACAATACTATAACAGGACCAATACTTCAAAAATAGAAGTATAAACATGAGTGAAAAGCTCAAAAATGTCAAATCAGAAACTGCAACTTTAACCATACAATAACAAACCAAGGTATGGAAAGCTCGACTGCTGGGTCAGTTGGGGGGGGGGGGGGGTGTGAGGGGGGGGGGGGGGGAAGAATGGGAGGTGGGGAAAAATGGGGGGTAAGAAACAACTCAGGAATGCTCCCTCCTCATAACTATCATTGAGGAGTCACATCTTCAGGCAAAATCGTGCATTGCAAATATGCTTTATCGCCAGGCATATTTTGGACAGTAAGTTGACTGTTTCACTTCTTCCCAGGTTTATACATCTGGATTATTGATATCTGTGAAACGGCCTAGTCCCACTTGCCGCCAGTATACATGTTTACAGATGAGGGTGGTGAGAAGGGGGGGGGGGGGCAGTTCCATTCCCCTTCATAACTTGGTGCCAGTGCGGCCGTCGGCCGCCGAGACCTCCCCAGAACACAATCCCCGGGGCAAAATGTGCGCAAATCTTAGCTGGGGGGATTTCCCAGCGTGTCCCAGCTAGATCATCATCATCGTACTATTCCTCCCATTCAAGAAATGGCTGTCTCATTGTCGTGTGGAGCCGTGTCAGACTGCCTGACACACACACACCCATATATATATATATATAGCGCGATGGATACTGGTAACAGGGGCAGCTAACCCACAGGCAAACAGATCAGTCCCGTACACTAGAATTAGTACCATGTGAATGGACTAGGCTTGAGCTCAAGGCTGGCGGACATCAATATTTCTGTTCACATTTCGTATTCCCCGGCATGATGGCTAGAACAATAGAACCACTTTAACTTTATTTTCTAGAACAATAGAACCACTTTAACTCTATTGGCTAGAACAATAGAACCAGTTTATTGGCTAGAACAATAGAACCACTTTAACTCTGCTGGCTGGAACAATAGAACCAGTTTATTGGCTAGAATAATAGAACCACTTTAACTCTATTGGCTAGAACAATAGAACCACTTTAACTCTATTGGCTAGTACAATAGAACCACTTTAACTCTATTAGCTAGTACAATAGAACCACTTTAACTCTATTGCCTAGAACAATAGAACCACTTTAACTCTATTGGCTAGAACAATAGAGCCACTTTAACTCTGCTAGACAGAACAATAGAGCCTTTTGATCAACAATAGGTAAAGATAGTTGCATATCCTTTACAGGACGTCCCAGTCAACTTCAGAATATTTTTTGGCTGTTTGTCATCTCTTGGTAAGTTTACGTTCAGTAGTTTGCCATTGCTTTCTAAACGACCAGTACCCGTACCATTTTATAAAAATCCCAACGCAAAGCAGTCCGCTGCCAAATCACCTGCAAATGTTTCGAAAGCGGTATGCGGGATTATGAATTGTGCCCGTAACTCCCTCGCCAAGGAGCGGGATAGAACAATAGAGCCACTTTAACTTTGTTGGCTAGAACAATAGAGCCACTTTAACTCTATTGGCTAGAACAATAGAGACTGTGCTTTTGATTAATTGATTGATTTATTGATTTAGGGACAGACACCACATTATTCGGTGCATTCCCATAAGCGATCCGTCCCCATCCTCAGAAGCCAGCGAAGAGTTCCAACCCCAATAGTACCAGTAGCAATCTGATTATATGTGCGTCTCGCCTTTCCTCTAAGCGTCGAGCATCGGCCAGATCCCCTCGTCACTGTCACGGGTAAACTGCAGTTTAGTGATTCCTTGATAACTTGCATATAAAAGTGCAATGAAGGAGGAGGAATAAGAATCGTGTACTTCAGTCTGAGAGGAGGATAAATTAAAGATCATTGACCGACGAATATAAAAATAGGATACAGGTGTTCGCAGAGGTCATTGGCAGACGATCTGATCGGACGGACACGGGGAAACGGGGAGATCGCGTTGTGGAAAAACGAATGTAGACGGCGATCAATGGGTTCGGACACTTTGAAGTAGTAGCGTAAGGGGAACTCAGGGAAACAGCGTAACAACGGAAAGAAACGAGCAACTAATCACTACCTGATTTTACCGCCTTTTGATGTGCAGGATACGTCAAGAGACGAGTGTTGAGGTATGAACATCAAACAATAACGGAGGATGGGCCACTCGTTATAAATAGTAGAAATTGGGTTTTCTGTTTTAGTGTGTGTTCCAAACTGGACAGAGATATCTATTAATCCCAGGTGTGGAAAAGAAATTATAGTCCCGTATTGTTTAAGGCAATGGGATATTAGTGCCGATGTGCTTAATTATTAATTTCGATTCCGGGATGATAATAGAAGATATAAGGTAAACTAATCTTAGCGTAATAGTAGCATAGGGATATAGGTGTTTGTTCTTGACTTGTGGCATTGCATTCGTTTATCTAATCGTGTAAACTTTAGTGCACTCATAAATCGTATGTCCGTATGTTTTTCGAAGGCTTCTCAGTATCGCTAGAGAAGGACTCTCACATAAGAAAATATATGAAGCAGACTCATATCACCAGATTACCTATCTTCTCCACAGGTTCCAATCCCCCTATTGAAATCAGAGAAGAAATGAAGGTTACTTCACTTGAGCAAATAAAGTACCTACTTAGAACCAACAAGAACATAGACATGTTTTAATATGAAGAAGTGATAACTTAACGTCAAATACAGAACACTGTATGCTCAAACGAATATACAACTAAAGCCCTTAAAAGGAAAAGACGTTAACCTGTGGCAAGCAGGGATACTTAAAACTGCATGCGATTGCACTGTGCAGAAACATTAAACTTTATTAACAAGAGACATTGTGTAGAACATTTATAGTAACTCTAGACAATGTTGGATAGTGGCGGTGTGTATTCAGAGGTGGATTATAATACCTTCCAAAACGGGAAATATATGAATTTCAGTGACTTACCAAATCGGATTATTTTCTGGTGATAAGACATTGAACAGTTGTTTTCTTCAAGAATTGGATTAAGTCCAGACTCAAGCAGGAGGAGATCATTCAGGGTGAGATCAATCCATTTCTATGTGTGCTGTCCTGTGTTTTGGCCGACAGAAGAGGCGAGAAAATCTACGGCACATACGAAGTCAAAAGTCCTATCTTGCATTCACACTTGTAGACAATACCAACTACATATACACAGTCCATCCATACACCAGACATAGTTTTATTTAATAAATATTCTATTAATCGTTGAAAGAAACTGTTGTCGTAGTATGTGTTGAAGGAATAATAGAGAGGGAGAAAGGAATAGATATATGGAAAAGAAGACAGAAGGGAGGAGTGTAGACAGAAGTCAGTCAATAATCCCAAAAGATAATAAGCGTGAAGGTGTGCTTGTTGATTTCACGTTCCTCCCGGGAAAATAAGCTACAGTCACTCCTCGCTGTCGCATTCTTGCCAGACTATGATGATCCATTTGCTCCTCCGAGGTGTACACGTGCTCCCACAACGCCGCAACAACGTCTGCCTTATCATGCATCAACACTCCACCAAGTTTTGCACAGCCAGCCAATCTGCCTCCTGTTCATTCCCCAGCACATCAGCATGCCCCGGATCAATAGATTTACAATATTTTTTTTACAATAGATTGACTAGATCAATAGAGCCACTTCAGCTCTAACATGTGTGGTGACTTCATACTATCAATATTTATGCCAGTAATATCAGGATCGAACCCTCCGGAGCATTCATATTGTGACAAGTTGTTTGTTTTATCGTGGACAGACAGAAAAACCAATGACCAAGTCCTACAAGAAACAAATGAAAATTTTAAACTGGTTAGATAAATTACACGTAGACAATCAACATTTTTGGTCACGTTATGAGAAGAAATAAATTAGAGAACTTGGTGACAATTGGCAAAATTGAGGGAAAAAGAACAATAGGAAGGCAGAGAAGTAAATACCTGCTTAGCATGACCTCGTGGCATAGTCGAAATCCACGACTCTGATGATCGAGTGAGATGGCGAGACATGACCGCACACGTCTACCGGCAGGCTTGTCCTTGAGACATATTTTTCCGCCCTATGCCAATAGGTGGTATATAGCCTGAAACAGACCCGTCACATGTTTGTCTTCGGATTGAAATAATAATAACAATGATAAAAAAAAGATACAGCGTTAATTTCGTGCACCAAATGTTAATTAAGGAGGGACAATCTTACACATTGCCTATGAACATGGCAGAGGTGTTTCCAAGGCAACAGGGCCGGGTTATATACTGGCCAAGACCTACTGACGCGTCCTCGTCGAGCGTCCTGGGCAACAGGTCCCTTCGGGGTCCTGGCTAAAGTCAGTAGGATCGCAGATTCCTCCGAAGTCGGAGAGTGTCTGCCTGTACGGCGAGGAACCACCAGTCTGCACACCAATAAGCCAGACATGGGACAACGGATACTCACGCAAAACTCAGACCCTATATGACATCACACTGATGTTGGACAATAGGATGCCTTCATCCGACATATGGAGCTCAAGCCAACGAACACAAGCAAGAAAGCAAGCCTATGAACATAGCTGTAAACATTTGTGGTTGAGTGTCCAGAATATTACAAATTTGCTTCATATATAGGGCTTCGAGTTCCCCAGGAGCAAGAGCCGTCCCATGAGGTTCCAAGTCCCTGTATGTCATTGTGATGACCGCCTCTGCTGGTGGCCATGGCCAGATCAAGTGCAGATAAGTCAATCTACCCTTAATCACTGACGTCATACAAGAACAGATACTACACTTTGATCTTAGCCTACATGCCATAAAACAATTCAAAGTGCTGCATTTCTTTTCTTTTCTTTTTTTTTGTGTGGTGTAAATAAACGTTTATTTCGTACAAACCAGTTTTTATTTACAAGGTGCATTGTGCGTGTTTCTGTTTTTTTTTTTTTTAATATTTTCGAATACAACATATACATTCATATACACATGATAATATTACATTCATGGCATGGTGTAATTACCTACATATTACGTGTTGATGATGATGGTGGAGTAATCATTTGCTCAAATGCATCCTAACATCTGTCAATAGAAATTCTTTCATACTCTAAGTATTCTCATTCACCCTTTCTTTCTGAAAATGGTTCGTATTTAGAAAATTTCCCAACCATTGTACATCTCAACAACCATGCAATTTTACAGAGTAAACTGCAAAACAGTCATATATTTCGTTTGTTAAGCGTTCACACGGGGGAGGGAGAGAGAGAGAGAGAGAGAGAGAGAGAGAGAGAGAGAGAGAGAGAGAGAGAGAGAGAGAGAGAGAGAGAGAGAGAGAGAGAGAGAAAGTCTAAGGAATGTGTGAAGTTTGCTGCATTGAACAACAATACAAGGTGCTGGATATTTAGGATTAATATAACCAGATTACAAAACAATAAGACCTTAAATATAATAGTGAGGAGAAATATAAAAATATATTGTAAAATTCAAAAATGTATAAAATAAAGCCTTTACTTTTACACAAACTTTAAAGGTACTCTAAATTATTACTCCGTTATTTCTGCTGCATGTAGCTTTCGTTAAATTCTATGTAAATTGTATCAAAATATAAGATACATACTCAATTATTAAAAATCACATATTTAAATCAAACTTTGCATGTATGCTATGTTAGTAATGTCCCTTGAAATACTGTCATGTTGTAATAATGGGTGGCGTGGTAGGGGTATTCTCTATCAAAGGAGAAGTAAGATGCCTCCTTCCCTCGGCTAGCCTACAGGACACCTTTGTGCAAGGTGGAGTACCCGTCTAGCCCCCCGATCAGGGTTACGTGAAGCCATGGGTGCAGGTGGTGGATAAAGTTGTAGAGCAGGCAACAGATAGTTGTAGGTTATGGTCTCCAACTTCACGATGGTAGGCGGAGGATCTCTTTTTGGGAGACAATGGCTACGGTCATCGACCAGTATGGTCACTGCTAAGAAGGAAAGCAATGGCAAACTACCTTCTTTAAAGATGCCAAGTATTGCAGTTTCATAGATATGTCTCCAGATCTGTTTTCCCTGTATAGTGAAAATATTTTCAGAAATGTAGTAGATATAAAAGGGATAACCATTGGGGGGGGGGGGGGGGCATTAGATATGCATATGATACAGTATTGACTGAAGACAATGAGTAGGTTCTGCAACATTTAGTAGATGCGGTTGTTGCACAAGTGAACAAATTAAATTGTAAGGTAACACAATTTATGATTGTCACTAGGAAGAACGAAATACCCCAATGTAATCTATATCTATAAAACAGAGTGTATGTTTGTGTGTTTGTGGGTATTTATGTATTGGATGCGTTCGATAACGGTACATCCGATTGAGATGAAATTTTCTACACGTCTTCCTTTCATTCCTGTGCAACCGACTATAATAATTTCTTAATGTAAAATCTTCTACTTATTTAATAACATTTACTTTTCCATTTTCATTATATAATGTCTATATAGCAGGGGGACTTCACTCTAGAAAAGTTATTTCAAGGGGCATAACTTTTAATAACATTTCTATATACTTTATAGTCATATTGTTGGACTTACTTGCACTATTGTTAAACTCTTTGTCTATAGTTATTTTCAGGCATATGAGTTATAATAAATAATGATATAATCTTTAAGGCATTTTCAAAGTTTTCATAAAAATAATGCATAATGCATAACATTGTAACCCATCTTTTTCTACAGTTTTCATTGAATGGTGTGTGGAAGGACATTCTTTTAAGTTACTGTGCGCCAGGAGCTGGGCGAAACCACGCCGGGTCAGATAGATAGACAGATAGTCGGGAACGGAAGCTTATTTGACTACTTATATGAATTAGATGACATGCTCCCCACCAGGGACTGGGTGAAGCCGGGCCGGGTCAGACAGACAGATAGACAGACAGACAGTCGGGAACGGGAGAGCTTATATGACTACGTATATGAATTAAATTAGATGCTCCCCACCAGGGACTGGGTGAAGCCGGGCCGGGACAGACAGACAGATAGACAGACAAACAGATAGTCGGGAACGGGAGAGCTTATATGACTACGTATATGAATTAAATGAGATGCTCCCCACCAGGGACTGGGTGAAGCCGGGCCCGGTCAGACAGACAGACAGACAGATAGACAAGACAGACAGATAGTCGGGAACGGGAGAGCTTATATGACTACTTATATGAATTAAATAAGATGCGCCCCACCAGGGACTGGGTGAAGCCGGGCCGGGTCAGCCAGACAGACAGACAGACAAACAAGCAGACAGACAGACTGATAGATAAATAGATCCCCTCCAGGGCCTGGGCGAAGCCGGGCCGGGTCAGCTAGTATACAAATAAATGGGAATATTCTTAAACAAGTGAATTGTTACAATTATCTCGAAACAGTCATAACATCTGATGGGAAATGCCTTGAAGAGATTAGAACAAGAATCGCCATGGCGAAGGTAGCCTTTTGTAAGATGGAAACCATACTGACCAATAAAACCATGTCATTTGCAACAAGAAAAAGAACGAACGAACGAACAAACGAACGAACGAAAGTCTTTATTTTCAAAGAGTTAAGAATTGGGCACGCAGGCCGGTCTGACATGCTGCCCTTCTTCTCTATTTCCTCTCATACATTCTTTTATTCAACATCACTCATGAAGTAAATTTTGACAACAGAAGAACAATAGCACTAAAACGCATGAAAAATAATCAATAACAAATGACTCACTGAGGCAATGTTTAACATGGGCATTATAAATACCTACGGATGGTGTAACGTGCTATACTTATGGGAATGTTTTTTTGGCTAGATGTCGTTTAAGACAAGTTGCCATTGTTATTGTCTTTTTGTGCTTTTGTTTATGAGGGTAAGTAGTCTGTACTGAGGTAATGTTCAAACAGGTTGCGAATGTATGTATAATGATTGGTGGTGTCTTTGATTTCTTGTGGAAGATTGTTCCACAACTGAGTGGCAGAGTATGCTAAGCTTGTTTTATATAAGTCTATCTTAGGTTTAGGGACATGAAGTATATTTAGTAGTTCGCTATGTCTTGCGTTATATTTAAACAATGGCCAAAGGTAGCTTGGAGTGTAACAGTAGTGGAGTACTGGGGTATTATTAGGATCTAGTGGGAAACAGCTACAGCACGATTGAGCATTGGGACTGAAAGCGAGGAGAGATGCTCAATCGTGACGTAGTACTCTGGTACAGGAGCATTCTGAAATAAGATTTTGTGAATTAGTTTGGCCTTATTAAAAAGTAGGCGTTTGTGTAGTGGAAGTAGCCGAAGACGTTTATGTAGGTTAGAATTTTCCGTAAGCTTTTCACCATTAATTAAACGAACTGCCCTTTTCTGGAGTGGATATATGGCCGGTTTGTTATTGATTTGGAGCATCCATCCCAGATTGCGGTGCAGTAATCAATGTGTGTTTATATATGGGAAGTATAGAATATCTTTCTTGTGTTTTCGTCAAGGAAATTTTTAATTGTGGAAAGTTGTTATACTTTATTTGGCTATTTGTTTAACGAGAGCATGAACATGTGAGTTAAAGGGTAACAAGAAAGAAAACAACAAGAAAACAACAAGAAGAACAACAAAAAAAAGATTTTTGAGGTGTTACATAGAACATGTTCTTCTGTATAGATTTAAGGCGTGGACAATGAATAAACAAGCTGAAAAACATCTGATGTCTGTGGAAATGTGGTTTCTTAGGAGAATGCATAGAATATCATGGACAGACAGAACGACCAATGGGCAAGTCCTACAAGAAACAAATAAAAATTGTAAACTGGTTAGAGAAATTAAACGTAGGCAGTCAACATTTTTTGCTCACGTTATGAGAAGAAATCAACTGGAGAACTTATTAACAACTGGCAAGATTGAGGGGGGAAAACAAGATGAAGGCAGATAAGTAAATACCTGGATGGTTGGACTACGTGGTATGGTCGAGACAAGAACATTGAGGTGATCCACGAGTCTGGTGATCGAGAGAGATGGCGAGATATGACCGTCCACGCCTACCGGCGTGGCACATGATGATGATGATGATTTTCGGTACCTTTTCACTATTTATTTACATGTCTTCCGTTTAATGTTGTTTTATTTCGCACAAAACAGTGTTTATTTACAAGGTGCATTTTGTGTTTTATTTTATTTTAGCAAACACAACAAGACACCACAGGTCAAATGCAGCAAGATTCTCTAATTGTCTGTGTAATAACTGTATACTATTTATTATTTTGGAACAGCGAATGGAGCGATGTTTGAATTCATATCCATAAAGTGTTGTTTTCGGTAATTGAAATTACAAAGAAAAACTTACAGTACCCTTTAAAATTACACAACTGAATCCTTGATAATTCTTCAGTTCAACAGATGGATGGACGTGAATATGTAAAAAAATATGTTGAATGTTTATATGAAATAAAGTGTTCAGATGGGTCTTTCCAAAGTGCAACGATTCTTTTTTTAAGGGTTAATGTTATTAAATAAGGGCTCGTAGTTACAAAGGGGTAAGGGGGGGGGGGGGTGTCAGACCCGCCAAATCAGGTCCCACACCCTTATATGTCATTCAGATGACCGCCTTTGCGTGTAGTCCTGGTAAGATTAAGTGCAAGATACTACACTTTGATCTTAGCCAAGAGGCCGAGAAGCCGAGATCCATTCTTTTATTAAGGTATATGGCTTGAAACAGGCCTGTCACATTTTTGTTTTGTGAAAAAAAATAATAATAACAACATTAAACAACAGCGATAATTGCATGCATAATATGTTAATTAAGGAGGGGAAAACTTACACATTGCTTATGAACATAGCTGTAAACATTTGTGTTTGAGTGTCCTGAATATTAAACATTTGCTTCATGTTTAGGGCTCAGGGTTCCCCAGGAGCAAGAGCCGTCCCATGAGGTTCCAAGTCCCTGTGTGTCATTGTGATGACCATCTCTGCTGGTGGCCATGGCCAGATCAAGTGCAGATAAGTCAGGCTACTCTAAATCACTGTCGTCACACAAGAACAGATACTACACTCTGATCTTAGCCAAAATGCCGTGAAACAATCCAAAGTGCTGATTTTTATTTTTATTTTTTATAAACGTTTATTTCGTACAAAGCAGTTTGTATTTACAAGGTGCATTGTGTGTGTTTTTGTTGTTACATTTTCGAATACAACATATACATTCATATACACATGATAATATTACATTCATGGCATGGTGTAATTACCTACATATTATGTGTTGATGGTGGTGGAGGAGTAATCATTTTCTCTAATGCATACTAAAATCTTTCAATAGAAATTATTTCATACTCCAAGTATTCTCATTCACACTTAATTTTATTCAAACAAGTTTAGCGGTATGACTGAATCTTTCAGACTCCAATTATTCTCATTCACCGTTGCTTTCTGAAAAATGGTATATACCTACAAAATTTCCATAAAAAACTGAAAAAAATCAAAAAACAAAAGGGTTATTTCAGACAGACAGACAGACAGATAGACAAGACAGACAATAGTCGGGAACGGGAGAGCTTATGTAACTTATATAAATTTAAAAAAAGATGCGCCCCACCAGGGACTGGGTGAAGCCGGGCCGGGTCAGCCAGACAGACAGACAGACAAACAAGCAGACAGACAGAGATAAGATAAATAGATCCCCTCCGGGGCCCTGGGCGAACCCGGGGCCCGGGTCAGCTAGTATACAAATAAAGGGGTATTCTTAAACAAGTAGAATTGTTACAATTATCTCGAACAGTCATAACATCTGATGGGAAATGCCTTGAAGAGATTAGAAACAAGAATCGCCATGGCGAGGTAGCCTTTTGTAAGATGGAAACCATACTGACCAATAAACCATGTTCATTTGCAACAAGAAAAAGAAGCGAACGAACGAACAAACGAACGAACGAAAGTTTTTATTTTCAAAGAGTTAAAAATTTGGGGCACGCAGGCCGGTCTGACATGCTGCCCTTCTTCTCTATGTCCTCTCATACATTATTTTATTCAACATCACTCATGAAGTAATTTTGACAACAGAAGAACAATAGCACTAAAACGCAGGAAAAATAATCAATAACAAATGACTCACTGGAGGCAATGTTTAACATGGGCATTATAAATACCTACGGATGGTGTAACGTGCTATACTATGGAATGTTTTTTTGGCTAGATGTCGTTTAAGACAAAGTTGCAATGTTATTGTCTTTTTGTGCTTTTGTTTATGAGGGTAAGTAGTCCTGTACTGAGTAATGTTCAACAGGTTGCGATGTATGTATAATGATTGGTGGTGTCTTTGATTTCTTGTGGAAGATTGGTTCCACAACTGAGGGCAGAGGTATGCTAAGCTTGTTTATATAAGTCTATCTTAGGTTAGGGGACATGAAGTATATTTCGTGTTCGCTATGTCTTGCGTTATATTTAAACAAGGGCCAAAGGTAGCTTGGAGTGTAACAGTAGTGGAGTACTGGGGTATTATTAGGATCTAGTGGGAAACAGCTACAGCACGATTGAGCATTGGGACTGAAAGCGAGGAGAGATGCTCAATCGTGACGAGTACTCTGGTACAGGAGCATTCTGAAATAAGATTTTGTGAATTAGTTGGCCTTATTAAAAATAGGCGTTTGTGTAGTGGAAGTAGCCGAAGACTTTTATGTAGGTTAAAATTTTTCCCGTAAGCTTTTCACCATTAATTAAACGAACTGCCCTTTTTGGAGTGGTATATGGCCGGTTTTTATTGATTTGGAGCATCCATCCCAGATTGCGGTGCAGTAACCCAATGTGTGTTTATATATGGGAAGTATAGAATATCTTTTGTGTTTTCGTAAAGGGAAAATTTTAATTGTGGAAAGTTGTTAACTTTATTTGGCTATTTGTTAACGAGAGCATGAACATGTGAGGTAAAGGGTAACAAGAAAGAAAACACAAGAAAACAACCAAGAAGAACAACAAAAAAGATTTTTGAGGTGTTACATAGAACATGTTCTTCTGTATAGATTTAAGGCGTGGACAATGAATAAACAAGCTGAAAAACATCTGATGTCTGTGGAAATGTGTTTACTAGGAGAATGCATAGAAATCATGGACAGACAGAACGACCAATTGGCAAGTCCTACAAGAAACAAATAAAAATTGTAAACTGGTTAGAGAAATTAAACGTAGGCAGTCAACATTTTTTGCTCACGTTATGAGAAGAAGTCAACTGGAGAACTTATTAACAACTGGCAAGATTGAAGAGGAAAAACAAGAGGAAGGCAGATAAGTAAATGCCTGGATGGTTGGACCACGTGGTATGGTCGAGACAAGAACATTGAGGTGATCCACGACTCTGGTGATCGAGATGAGATGGCGAGATATGACCGTCCAAGCTTACCGGCATGGCACATGATGATGATGATGATTTTCTGTACCTTTTCAATATTTATTTACATGTCTTCCGTTTGATGTGGTTTTATTTCGCACACAACAGTGTGTATTTACAAGGTGCATTGCGTGTTTTATTTTATTTTAGCAAACACAGCAAGACACCATAGGTCAAATGCAGCAAGATTCTCTAATTCTCTGTGTAATAACTGTATACTATTATTTTGGAACGGTGAATAGAGCGATGTTTGAATTCATATCCATAAAGTGTTGTTTTCCGTAATTGAAATTACAAAGAAAAACTTACAGTACCCTTTAAAATTACACAACTGAATCCTTGTAAATTCTTCAGTTCAACAGATGGATGGACGTGAATCTGTAAAAAAAATATGTTGAATGTTTATATGAAATAAGGTGTTCAGATGGGTCTTTCCAAAGTGCAACGATTCTTTTTTAAGTTTAATGTTGTTAAATAAGGGCTCGCAGTTACCCAGGGGTAAGGGGGGGGGGGGGGGGGGGTGTCAGACCCGCCTCATCAGGTCCCACACCCTTATATGTCATTCAGATGACCGCCTTTGCGTGTAGTCCTGGTAAGATTAAGTGCAGATACTACACTTTGATCTTAGCCAAGAGGCCGAGAAGCGAGATCCATTCTTTTATTAAGGTATATGGCATGAAACAGGCCTGTCACATTTATTGTTTTCTGAAAAAATAATAATAACAATGTAAACAACAGCGATAATTGCATGCATCATATGTTAATTAAGGAGGGAAAACTTACACATTGCTTATGAACATAGCTGTAAACATTTGTATTTGAGTGTCCTGAATATTAACATTTGCTTCATGTTTAGGGCTCAGGGTTCCCCAGGAGCAAGAGCCGTCCCATGAGGTTCCAAGTCCCTGTATGTCATTGTGATGACCGCCTCTGCTGGTGGCCATGGCCAGATCAAGTGCAGATAAGTCAGTCTACCCTTAATCACTGACGTCATACAAGAACAGATACTACACTTTGATCTTAGCCAACATGCCGTGAAACAATTCCAAAGTGCTGCATTTTTTTTTTTATAAACGTTTATTTCGTACAAAGCAGTTTGTATTTACAAGGTGCATTGTGTGTGTTTTTGTTGTTACATTTTCGAATACACATTACATTATACACATGATAATATTACATTCATGGCATGGTGTAATTACCTACATATTACGTGTTGATGATGGTGGTGGAGTAATCATTTCGCTAATTGCATACTAAATCTTTCAATAGAAATTATGTTCATACTCCAAGATTCTCATTCACACTTAATTTTATTCAAACAAGTTTAGCGGTATGACTGAATCTGTCAGACTCCAATTATTCTCATTCACCGTTTGCTTTCTGAAAATGGTATAGTACCCGACAAAATTATCCACTATACTGAACATCACAACAAGCATCCTATTTAATAAAGTGAACTGCTAAACATAGCATATATAGCGTTTGCTTGAGCGGTCATACGGGAGGAGAGAGAGAGAGAGAGAGAGAGGAGAGAGGAAGAGAGAGAGAGAGAGAAGAGAGGAGAGAGGAGAGAGAGAGGAGAGAGAGAGAGAGAGAACAGTCAAGGAATGTAGGAAGTTAGCTGCATTAGATAAGTGAAGGTCGGAAATATTTTGGATTGTAGCCCTTTACAAGCAGGACAAAAATTCATTGAATGCCGATGCTGAATCATAATAAAAGTATAGAACCTTTAACATATAATATCGAGGGGATTTTAAAGAAAAAATGCTTTATAAAATTCTAAAATTGCTAAAATACAACCTTTACTTTTACACAAAATTAAAAGATCCCCTAAAATTATTACTCCATTATTTCTATCCCCTATTACTGTCATTAATTTCTATGTAAATTATATCAAAATATGAGAAAAGTACTCAGTTATTTAAATCACATAATACATGTATGCTATCTTTTGTAATGTCCCTTAAAATAACTTATATTGTTATATTGTGTGGTGGGGTATAAGTATCCCCTATCAAAGGAGAGGTAAGGTGCCTTCTACCCTCCGCTAGCCTATGGGACACCCTTAGGCAAGGTGGTGTACCTGTTTAACCCCCCCCCCCCCCCCCACCCCTTTCCTCCCCGATCAGGATTATTTCTTCTTCTTTCGTTCGCTTGAAATATGTCTATAACTGCAATGTTGTCTCTTGTATGAATGTAACTGTCTTTGTTAGTTCACTCAGCGGTCCATCAGAGGTCTACAAGGTGTGGACTGCGCCTGGTCCTGCAGCCAGCAGGGTTAGGATCGGCCAGCCTCTTCCAGGAGAGGTGAAAAGGGAAAATTAGTAGACTGCCGGTGATCCGCAGACTACACAATTCAGTCCCACCTCCACGTACTGTAGACTGGGAAAACCATGACCACGTGATCATGGGCTAACGGGGCTATGGCTCGCCAGACGGGATGGTCTCCCTATGGTCAGATTTTTATCCTAAACCTGCGACTGCCCTAGCAAGCCGGGAGCGGATATTCATACTGCTCGTAGAAAAACCCAGACGTATAAACGGACCAGTCTACTCTCGAGGGGAACAACAAGAAAGGGCAAGACACCGTGTGGAATAGTCATTGAACCACGGCTAGCAAGAGGAATACTAGAAATTAAATATATATATATATATATATATATATATATATATATATATATATATATATATATATATATATATATATATATATATATATATATATATATATATATATATATATACTTCCCCACAGAAAAGAACAGGACTGACACAAACTTTCAATATTCAAATCAAGACACTGTAAGACAGGAACACACAAGAAAACAACACATCAGAAAACAATCCAAAAAAAAAAATAAGGACAGATAGTTCTCAAATCGTCAGCAATCCAAATAAGAAGGAAAAGGAAGACAGAAGACTACTGCAGTCACTAGATAGTTTAGACACTACATAAAGTAAAATGACTAGATAAATCCTTCAAGCTGAAATATACACATGTTCGCTCAGTAATGCCAATTGTCTACCACGGTAATTTTAAACTGCATGGAGCCGTCGCTCAGAAAGTCGTGGCGTGCTGATGAGCGTAATCTAGCCTAAGAATCAACATACAGATGAAAGATGCTGGTGTTGACCGCAATATCCTCAGACAGGATGGAAACGTGGGGGGAAAAACATGTCATTCTGTTTGCACAAAACTGGCCTTTGTAGATTGATCATTATGGCTTCTGAAAACTTTAACAAGCGACTATTTTTTGTGTTAAACACACTATTCCATCAAGTTCACACTTCATACTATCCATGTTCAGACACATACTCCCATCAAGTTCACACTTCAAACTATACATGTTTACATACACACGCTCTCATCAAGTTCACACTTCATATTACACACGTTCATACACACACTCCCATCAAGTTCACACTTCATACTATACATGTTCAGAAAACCACTCCCATCCACATCAATAAGCCTGACATGGGACAACGGATACTCACGCAGACCTTAGTTCCTGTATGATATTACACTGACGTTGGACAACAGTATGACTTCATCCGACATACAGGACTTCGCGCTGGAGATCACAGCCAGCGAACACAAGCAAGGAAGCAAGCACTGCCATCAAGTTCACACTACATACTATACATGTTCAAAAATATACTTTCACCAGAAAGTTCTATAATCCTTATGTGTACCACTGTCTGTAATCAACCAAGCTTAGCATTATTGTCATCAAATGTGTTTTACTATCAGTTTCACTTTTGCCTCCCCACCCAAAGAATACCCTACAATTATACAGGAGTGCACACTAAACAAGTTTATTAATTTGATCGCCAAAAACCAGTATTTAAAAAAGAGAAATATGTAGGCTTATGAAAACTTTATTTACATATTTACAATATACGTCATGGTGAAAAATTAATCGACATATTTTCCTTCTTTGTTACCGGGGACTGGGAAATATTACCACAGTCAGGGACAGAAGTTAATTGAGTTACCCAGCACATAGGGAGCCTCTAGCTCATAGGACAGTTCTTGTCAGCCGGGAAGTGGTAAGTACGACCTTGACCAAGACAACAGTTTGTTTAACTTCCGCTCCAACCCCGCCCATCCCAAATATATCCATTGTGTCTGTGACGAAGTAACTAATCAATGTAGCTAACTTTTGTCTCTGATATAGTTTTCTCTCTCTCTCTCTCTCTCTCTCTCTCTCTCTCTCTCTCTCTCTCTCTCTCTCTCTCTCTCTCTTCGTCTCTCTCTCTGTCTCTCTCTCTTCGTCTCTCTCTCTGTCTGTCTCTCTCTCTGTCTCTCTCTCTTCGTCTCTCTCTCTCTGTCTCTCTTTCATGCTGCACCGGCGATCTGCGATTCACTAACTTTTATATATAATCAATGTCTAACCAGAGGTCACTTCCCATCAGCCTTTAAAATCGCTAAAGTGTATCCTCATTTAAAAGCTGGTCCTCTAGACGATCGTCTCATGAGTAATTATAGACCAATTTCCATATTATCCTCATTATCCAAACCGCTAGAAAAGCACATCCACAAAACAACACTAGATCACTTAGTTCGCCATAAACTGATAGTTGACAGTCAGTCAGGATTTCGGCCAAAATATTCTTGCCATACGGCACTAACAAACATGATAGAAAACTGGCATCAAAATATTAACAACAATACTCTATGTGGAGCGGTGTTTATAGACTTTAGGAAAGCATTCGATATGATAGATCATACTATTCTAATTAAAAAACTAGAAAAAATGAAAGTAAGTTTTAATATAGTGACATTAATAAAATCATTCTTATTAGACAGAAAGCAAGTAGTATCACACAATAAAGTTTTATCTCAAGCCATTACCATTAATATTGGAGTACCTCAGGGGTCTATTCTTGGCCCTCTATTATTTGCCATTTATATAAATGATCTTCCATTAAATCTGTCGTCGTCCTGCGATCTATTTGCTGATGACTGCACAGTATATACAAATGATGTTGATCGTAACGTGCTAGAATTATCCTTGCAACAGGAAATAAATAGTGTAGTTAACTGGAGTCATGCAAACCGCATGCAAATTAACATTACTAAAACAAAGTCTATGTTAATAGGAACCAGGCAAAGACTTCACACTCTAAACTCGCAGAGAACTCTTCAGCTGCACATTGGCTGCACGCCTGTAGAAAGTGTCACCGAGCACAAGACACTGGGTGTTATCATAGATCAAAATCTAACTTTTAACTCACATGTTCATGCTCTAGTTAAACAAATAGCCAAAAAAGTATACCAACTTGCCAAAATTAAAAATTTCCTTGACGAAAACACAAGAAAGATATTCTATACTTCTCATATACAAACACATATTGATTACTGCTCCACAGTCTGGGATGGATGCTCAAAATCAATAACAAAACGCCTATATTCACTCCAGAAAAGGGCAGTGCGTTTAATTAATGGTGAAAAGCTTACCGACAATTCTAACCTATATAAACGTCTCCGGTTACTGCCACTCCACAAGCGCCTGCTTTTTAATAAGACCAAACTAATTCACAAAATCCTATTTCAAAATGCTCCAAGCTACCTTTGGCCATTGTTTAAATATAACGCTAGACATAGCGAACGACTAAATATACTTCATGTCCCTAAACCTAGGATAGACTTATATAAAACAAGTTAGCATACTCTGCCGCTCAGTTGTGGAACAATCTTCCACAAGAAATCAAAGACACCACCAATCATGATACATACATTCGCAACCTGTTTGAACACTACCTTAGTACAGACTACATGCCCCCATAACAAACAACACAAAAAAGACAATAATGGTAACTTATCTCAAACGACAACTAGCCAAAAAACATTCCCTTATGTATGGCACGTTACACCCTCCTTAGGTATTTATAATGCCCATGTTAAACACTGCCTCAGTGAGTCATTTGTTATTGATTATTTTTCATGCGTTTTAATGTTCTTTTGTTGTCAAAAGTTGCTTCATAAGTGATGTTGAATGAAAGAATGTATGAGAGGAAATAGAGAAGAAGGGCAGAATGTCAGACGGGCCTGCGTGCCCAATTCTTAACCCTTTGAAAATAAAGACTTATTATTATTATTATTATTATTTCTCTCCTCTCTCTCTCTCTCTCTCTCTCTCTCTCTCTCTCTCTCTCTCTCTCTCTCTCTATTTATCTATCTCACGTGAGCGCGCAAGCATAACTGTTTGCAATGTATTTTGTAAAATGGGGCGTTTGTTGCAATGTTTAATGTACGATCTGATTGATTGATTGATTGATTGATCTAGGAACCGACATCACAGCATTCGGGACATTCCCATAAGCGCTCCGTCTCCATCCTCAGCAGCCAGCGAAGAGTTCCAACACTAATAGTTCCAGTAGCAATCTGATTATATGTCCGTCTCGCCTTTCCTCCGAGCGCCGAGCGTCGGCCAGAACCCCTCGTCACACCTCGTTGTCTCATTCTTACCAGACCATGGTGCTCCATCTGCTCCTCCGAGGTGTACACGTGCTCCCACAAGGCCGCAACCACGTCTGCCTTGTCATGCATCAATACTCCACCAAATTTTGCCGAGCCAGCCAATCTGTCCGCCTGTTCATTCCCCAGCACACCGGCATGCCCAGGAGAAAAGATCCAGGTGATGCTTACTACCCGTGACCTCCGAAGCGAAGCAAGCCACTCTGCACGAAGCCTACCTGTTCTCACCCTTCTCAGCATGCTTTCTGAGTCAGTTACAATCACAATGTGTGTATGTATCGTGTTTTCTATCCAGCGGAAAGCTGCACTGACCGCCTCCACCTCCATTCTTAAGCTAGATGTAGTGTTATCATACGCCAGGCTCTCCTGCACCAAACGCCGACCATTAGTTTTTGCCAAGAACCCCCAGGCACTTCTCCTACCTCTCAACACTGACCCATCCGTGTAGATAATCACATCACCCGGGCGAGAATTTTCCTGAATTAGTTGCTGAATTTCCACTTCCGTGGCCCCTGCTGGCCACTCCCTGCACTCCCGGCTCAATGTTATTACAACTCTGCACAAGTCTGACTGCTCGGCTGGCACTCTGACCCACTCCTCTCCTCGCCTGATGTTCTCCAAGGGGCACACCTGTCTGATCGTATCCTCCGCCTGAGCCATCCATGATTTCCCTCTTATCAGTCTCTGACCCTTAACTACGTCCAGCGCCTCATGCAACGGGTGATCTGTGTCTGCAGCTACTCTGAGGTATGCCTTCGCTTGCATCACCTTGTGCCTACTAGCAACAGTAGGCAGACCAAGGATGTAACGCATACACACTACTGGAGTGTCTCTGGTGCATCCCAGAATGACCCGCATAGCTTCATTCTGTATGCGCTCTAATTTCACCAGCTGACTCTTTGAGATAGTGAGCATTCCTAGTCCATAATCAATCACTGAGAGGATCAAGTGCTGGTATAGTGTGAAGAGCATTCTCTGCTCTGTGTCCATTGCAGCCATAGTTTTAAGTGCATTGAGTCCCTTTTGAGATCTTGTCACAACCGTCTCCACATGGTCCTTGAAGGACAGGCTCCTGTCAAATGTGATTCCCAGATACTTCAGTTTGTTCTCTCTGTTGACGCTTCTACCATCTATCGTGAGGCTTGGAGTATCATCTCTCACAATCCTGATGTCCAGAGAGCACCACAAAACAGCCGCCTTTTCCGGGTGGATGACAGCACTCATTTCAGTGCACCAGTCAATCACTTTGTCTACTGTCGCCTGTAGCTCCTGGGCTGTTTGATCCCTATTTCTCCCCTGCCTGTATGCAAGAATATCATCTGCAAATGTTAGAATCCTTCCAACCCCTGGTGCTTCTAGGTTTGCAATCTTGCTCGTATACACATTAAAGAGCACCGGTGAGATTAGCAGATCCCTGTGGCAGTCCCGGGGTTAAAATATGTGGCTCTGAGGTCCATGCGCCTAGACGGAGAGCAACTTGACGAGAATGCAGGACGAGCTGCTATCCAGTTCACCAACCAGGGATTGACCCCCTTCTCCATAAGTGCGGTCATCAAAATATCATAGCGAACTCTATTGTACGCATCCTTCGAGATCAAGCGCTGCCGCCATCGTTTCCTGTCTACTCTGGAACCCCTCATAAACGTCAAAGGCAAAGGTGGCTGCATTTGACCAGGTATCTTTTCCTGGCCTGTAGCTCCCCAGGCCTCTTGGAAGAAGCTTCCCCCTTTCCAAAAATCTCTGCAGCTTAACAGCGACTATCTTCTCTAAAACCTTCCCAAATGTATTTTGAAGGGTGATGATCCTAAAGCCGCTAAGCTTTGAATGATCCTTGAATGGTTTTGGGAGAGGGATGAGATAGCTGTGCACCCAATCCTGCGGTACTGATGCTGTCCTAATGCTCTGGTTAAAGCAGTCCGGTCATCTCCTTCAGGTCTGCATCGCTCAAAGCCTTCATGTGGCCATACCTAACCCATCGGGCCCTGGTGCCGTGTCTTTTGCCTTTTCAAAATATGTTTAACATCTTCAAACCAGTATGATGTCTTCATAATGCATATTCTTCTATGGTGCCAGATAATTCCTCTCTAACTGCATCCCTGGTAGTCCGCATCATTATGATTGGTCTGCTCTAAAAATCTCTGGAGAAACGCCTCCCCTTTCTCTTGTCTGTTGTCAAGCGCACCCCATCATCTCTTATAAATTGTTCCCACTGTCATAGGCCGATCTTTTCTTTGCATTTGTCTGTGCAGTTTCCAGAATTTTCGCAGTGTTTTATCACCTCCAATCTCCTTCATGAAACACTCCCATTTTACTTTCTTGGCCTCTGCAGCACATCGCTTGAAAGCCTCCACCTTATCTTTCTTGTCATTTTCCGCTATGTCCACTTCCTCTCGTGAGCTTAGGGGTGTCCTGTCGCAATTTCCTTAGCTGCTTCACTGCAGCTCTCTTTGCTTTCCACGCATTGTCTACTTCTGGGGTCCACCATGGGGGCTGCAAAAAAGGAGTTTTAACAGTCCTGTTGCATGCCCCATGTCTGAGGCGTCCAAGAAGGCTGTCACTCCGCTCATACCGAAGGTCTTGCGCGCTCTCCCAGCCTTAACTTTCCTGGACTTAGAGATCAGGACTGAGCATGGCATGTGATCACTCCCATGGTCATTCAAAACAGTCCACCTTACATCAAGGACTGATGACTGGGAGACAAGTGCCAAATCAATAGCAGTATCCTGCATCGCCAGGCCTCATTGCCATTCTAGTCGGCCTACCATCATTTATGCAGACCACCTCGGAGTCCACCATGGCATCCGCAAGTGCAATTCCCTGTCGGTATTTCTCCACTACTGTCCCAATCTCTGTTTCCTCGCATTGAAGTCTCCACATATGAGTAGCCTATCACCTGGTAATTCCTCTAATTCCTTAAGCCAGTCCCATTGTTCCTTTCTGACAAAACAGTCCACTGTGGCATATACATTTATGATGTTCCAACTTAAGCCACCAATCTCCATTTGTATACCCTGGACCTCCCTTGCACTGTGATTCCACTGGCTCAAGTCAAGTGCCACATGCTTTACTCCTCTCTTCACCAGCAGACCTTGCCCATGTCTCTTCTGCCCAGTGGGGTTTGTGTAACTGACGTACCCAGGGCAATGGTATTTATCTGTATTTAACTCCTGGAGCATGAGGACATCAAAATCACATAATAGTTTCTCCAATACAGGACCTCTCTGCTTGGCACTACGACAGTTCCAGTATCCCACTCTTACATGGTTGAAACCTAGTCTCTCCACTTTTCGTCTTGTTCTCCTGGCGCCTGCCCTCCTATTTCTATGCCTTCTTCTCACACCATTTCCTCGCCTTCTCTTCCTCACCCTCTCTTCGCTAGCCGCTGAAAGATGTGTCAAGCGCAGAGCACGTGCTCCGTAGCTCCGGCGACGATTCCCGTGTTTAAATAAATCCATAGGCAAAGTTTGGATATTGCAGGAAATAAACGGTCACCCTAGCATTGCCTGCTTACTAGGGAAGGGGCAGGGGATGTCCATCAGGAGTCCATACGCATGGCGCCGCCCCGCCCGCATACCAGACGTTCCACGTTCACGACCAACTCACCCGTGGCCATTCAGTCCTCGGCACGTCGGTCCACCTTAAACTTAGGGGTTTATAATCAGAGTTTTCCATCTCCTAGATTGGCCGCTTTATTAGCTAACGGGCCCAATCTACCCGAGGGCAAGGGATTCCAGCGCCTCATTCCTGGTGAACACAGAATATACATGTATACAGGGAACAAAACCAATGTAATAAAACATCTATCAAATTGTAGGTACATAGGGAAAGTCACCACACCATGGAAACCTAACCCTCGTCACCAAAGGAAGCAGTAACAATAACAGTAATCTGATAATCAGTACACTAAACTAAACTGTACGATCTGTACAGTTATACCATTAAATTGTTTAAATAAAACTAAGTGTGAATGAGAAAACTTGGCGTATGAAAGAGTTTGTATTGAATGATTTTAGCATGCATGAGAGAAAATTATTACTCCACCATCATCATCAATAAGTAATGTGTAGGTAATTACACCATGCCATGAATGTAATATTATCAGATGTGTATATGAATGGTCCTCTAAAAGTACTGGAGAGTTTTGGTCAGAGACCATAACTTTATGAAGGGAAAATCCCAACTGCACCTCCCCGTGGTAGAGGATGGAAACACACTACGGTGTGGCTAACACAGCTCTGGGGACCGAGTATCCACCGGAATAAGTGGACAACTCTGCAGCTGAGCAGAGCAGGGCACTCACTTGTCCTTGCAGTCGGAAATGGCTGTCAAAAGCAGAGGTAAAAAGACCACCATGTGAAGTGGAAGGCAAGGGGAAACCACCACAATATCTTCCCAAGACTTCATGGCAAAACATAAATCAAAGTTAGTGAAGGACGTTAATGGCTGTCTTAGGGCATCCTCGTCCGGTAGGGACAGTCATGAGCCACAGGTGACACCAGACCGTCATCCAGCTACTGATGGCAAAATCTTAACTAAAATAAATAAATTTAGAGTAGGAACATGGAATGTTAGGACATTAAATGAGCTAGGAAAGTTGACCAATGTTCTAAGAGAGATGGATAGCATGAAAATGAATATACTAGGCGTTAGTGAGATGAGATGGAAGGGATCGGGCAAAATTATAGCTGACAATCACACAATAATTTATTCTGGAGGGGATACACATGAAAAAGGTGTAGGAATAATATTAGACGAAAAAAACAGCCAAGTCAATTAATGGATACTGGTGTATTTCAGATAGAGTTATTATGGTAAAAATCAAGGCAAACCAATAGACATAAATATTTTACAAGTATATGCACCAACAGCAAGCAGTAGTGATGAAGAAATACAACACTTTTACGACGAAATAGAAATGGCGATGGCTCAAATTGGATCACAAGAAATAAAGATAATACTTGGTGATTTTAATGCAAAAGTAGGAAAGGGAAAAATGGAGGATGTAGTGGGGAATTATGGTTTAGGTACAAGAAATGAAAGAGGGGAAAAGCTAATAGAATGGGCAAATATCAATGATATGATAATTGGAAACACATGGTTTAAACACCATAAAAGACGACTGTACACATGGATAAGCCCTGATAAGAAAATACGCAACCAAATTGACTACATACTAATTAATAAAAGATTTAGAAATTCTTTAATTAATGTAAAGACAATGCCTGGTGCTGACTGTAATAGTGAGCATGTACCACTATGTGGACAAATAAAAGTAAGATTAAAGAGAGGGAAAAATGGTTAAGAACATGAGACTTAATAAAGAGGTTCTAAAAATAGATAAAGAAATGCAAGAACAATACAGAGTGACTGTGAAAAATAGGTACAATGCAATAACTAAAATACAGAGTATAGATGAACAATGGGAAATGTTAAGGGACTCCATTCATCAAACTAGCAAAGAAGTATTACGAGAGAGAGGCAAAATAGCTAAGAGAAAATGGATGAATGAAGATATCTTAAACCTGATGGACAAAGGAAAACAGTATAAAAATGACAAACAAGAATACGCTAAGATAAATAAAGAAATAAAAGATAAATGTTGGAAGGCTAAAGAAAGTTGGTTAAACGAGCAATGCAAAAAAATTGAATTAAATTCCATTAAAGATACAAAAAATATGCACAGACAAATCAGTGAGCTTACAGGAAAAAAAAAATAAGAATAGTTACAAGGTGTTTGAAATCAAAAACAGGAAAGATAATATTAGAGGAAGATGCTATAATGAAGAGGTGGAATGAGTATATAAGAGAATTATATGAAGGAGAAAGGGCAGAATTAACATAAGATAGTAACTTAGTAGGTCCACCTATTCTGAAAGAAGAAGTCGCTGACGCTATGAAACGTATGAAGAAAGGAAAATCTGCTGGGCCAGATGACATCACAATAGAAGAATTAGAAGTATTGGGAGAATTTGGAGTAGATATATTAACCAAAATGTTGAATGATATTTACAGCAGTGGATATTTACCCAGTGATATGCTGAAATCTGTATTTATAGCTATACCAAAAAGACCAGGAGCAATTGATTGTGAAGATTTTCGTACAATTAACCTTATAAACCATATCACTAAGCTTCTACTCAGAATCATAATGAGAAGAACCAAAAAGAAAATAAAAATGGAAATTAGTGAAGAACAGTATGGATTTGTGGAAGGAACGGGCACAAACAATGCAATTTATACATTGCGGACACTAATAGAAAGGTCAATAGAGAAACAGAGGGACATATATTTGTGCTTCATAGATTATACTAAGGCATTTGATAAAGTAAAACATGATAAATTGATTAAAATGTTGGAAGATATCAACACTGATGGAAAAGATTTAATAATAATAAAGAATATTTACTGGAACCAACTAGCAGCAATTAAAATGGGAAATAAAGAGGGTAGTTACGAACATATAAAGCTAGGAGTACGACAAGGGTGTGTCTTGTCACCAGATCTTTTCTCCCTGTATAGCGAAGTAATAATGAGAGAGATCAAAGAGATGCCAGAAATACTAGTTGGAGGTTATAATAGAAATAATATACGCTATGCAGATGACACAGTATTGGTGGCGGATAATTCAACAGACCTACAACAATTATTAGACGTTGTAGTAACAGAGAGTGCAAGGAAAGGACTCACTTGAATATCAAGAAAACAGTAACAATGGTAATATCAAAGAAAATGGTGACACCAAAATGTGACATAGAAATAGAAGGGAAAATCCTTAACCAAGTTGATAATTTTAGATACCTAGGGGCATTTATAACATCAGATGGAAGATGTGCAACAGAGATTAGGAGCAGAATAGGGCAGGCAAAAGCTGCATTTCAGAAAATGAAGAGTATCTTATGCAATAAGTCCTGTCACTGAATGTAAGAAAGAGAGTGCTGAAATGCTATGTAGAACCAGTTTTGCTGTATGGCAGTGAATCTTGGAATGTAAATGAACAAATTAAGAAGAAATTAGAAGCAAAAGAGATGTGGTTCCTGAGACGAATGTTGCAAATTCCTTGGACTGCCAGAGTAACTAACGACGACTGCCTGAAACAGGCTAATGAAACTAGAACATTATATACAACAATAAGACAGAGACAAACAGCTTTCCTCGGTCATGTGATGAGAAGAGAGGCATTGGAGAACATCGTAACAACTGGAAAGATCGAGGGGAAGAGAGGCAGAGGTAGACCAAGAGAGGTGATGCTGGATGGATTGAGACGGTGGCATGGAGGAATATCAGCAGCAGAGTTGATCCAGAGAACCAAAGACCGAGATCTGTGGAGAGCCATGAACGCCTACGCCAGCCGGCACGGCACTTGATGATGATGATGTATATGAATGTATGTGTTGTATTCGTAAATGTAAAAAAAAAAAAAAAAAAAAAAAACACAACTCACTGTGAAAATACTCACTGTTTTGCACGAAATAAACCCACTTTAAATGAAACACATCTAATTATAATATTGGAAAGGGACATAAAAACAACACTTATTTCAAGGGACACTCGGTCAGCATGGCCGAATGGATAAAGAACACATGTTCTTAAACATCCAGTGTGCTAATGCCAAGGTAAGGGGTTCAACCCTTACACTGGACAATTGGACTAAAATGTTGACCTGTCGTCCTTGATTTTGAGACGTAAATTACAAGTACCTCAGAAGTCGGAGTGTGCTCGCCTGATGGCGAGGGACATTGATAATAGGGAAAGCAAATCCACACGCACAATTCAGTCCAGCACTACTAGAAGTAGTGTGTATGCACTACGCTTGGGTTAAAAATCGAGCGAGCGGAAAAAGAATTTCAAGGGACATTACTTAAAGTAAAATAAATGTGCTTTTTGATTTATATAATTGTAGTATTTGACTTTATCTTTTGTAAAGTTTTTATAAAAATTATCAACGGTTGAATGCAGAATAAAAGAATGGATAATAACTTTAAGCCATCTTCTAAGATTATGTAAAAGTAATGGCTTTATTTTACATGTGGGGAAAATATTAGAAGCCATCTTTCTATTTCTCCATGATATTACATTAAATGTTGTATCCTTTTCACAGCAAGATTGGTTTCAGGATCAGCATAGGTTATTTTTGATGGTCTTTGAAAGGCCACAGCCACCCTCAAATTAACATCCTGTGCGAGTAAAGGCTTCTACTGATTAATAAGAAACCGCTCTTGGACAACAATCACCTTCAAATAAAAGCGCAAATCCCAAGTGCACTGTCACAACCAGCCGGCTCAGTGGGGAAGGGATCAAGAACGCAGTTCGTAATCCCGCAAACCCGTGTTCGACATACAGCTGCGGGCGATTTGGCAGCAGACCGTATTGTGTTTCTTCTTATATAAAAATGGTATGGGTGCCGATCGTTCAGAAAGCAATGGCAAACTACCAAACGTAAACTTGCCAAGAGATCACAACAGCAAAAATAAAAATATGCTGGTGCTGACTGCGACGTCCTGTAAAGGATAGGCAACTTACTAACTTTCACAACCACAGTTCATATACTTTCGATACAGAGTTGACAAACATTTTGGCAATATTGTGAATTCGCATTGTTGGAAGCATGTTTTCTGACGTGTCAATTTACGTTATTTCAAAACCGGATTATTCACTATTTTTCAACTAAATTTTCAAGGACGGACTGTGCGTTTTCCTTGAAATTGATATTCTATAAGTTATTGTGAGTTTTTCTTTCGAACTATTATTACTGAACACAATACATTATTGAAATGAATTCAAATATCACTACATTTGTCGTTCAAGGGACCCCTAACAATTTTAGCAACTTCACCAGCCTGGTACTGTAACTTGCTCTATTACTGACACAAGAAGGTATATCAGATATGTTCACAGTCAATACAGGAGGGAGGCAGGGATGTGTGCTCTCTCCCCTGCTATTTAATATCTACATGGACAGAATTTCCAAAGAAGCAAGTCTCGACAGAACAGATTAAGAAAATTTAGAACTCTTTACACCAGATGAAACAACTGATCAACAGGAAATAAATGAACTTCTATTTGCAGACGACCAGTGCCTGTTTTATAGCAACGAAGGCAGGCTGCAAAATCATATTAATAATCTGATTTCAACATGCAGGAGACGCAATATTAGTATAAATACAGCCAAAACCGAAGTAATACGAGTTAGCAGATCGCCGGACCCACTAAGTATACAGATAGATATCACAACTCTGAAACAAGTTAAAGAATTCAAATATCTTGGAAGTATGATGACAGAAGATGGCAGATTGGACAGAGAAATTGAAATCAGATGTCAAAAAGCTAGTGCACTTACATATCAACTATCACCCTTAATGAAACTTCCAAATATACCTATCCAAATATATATAAATATATATATTCCAAATAGAAAGATAATAAACACCAAACCTATGCTACCAATCTCAAATCTGGACTTTATTCAAATTACATCTTCGCAAAATCAACACCTGCGAAATGAGATGTCTGAGGAAAGCTGCCAACTTAACAATCCGAGACCGAGTAAGAAATGTTATTATCAGACAGACTGTGGGATCAACACCTCGTGCCACATTTATTGAAAGACAGAAGTTCAAGTGGTTTGGCCATGTCGTTAGAATGCAACACCAGCAACTACCATCACTGGCCTTACATCAAAGATCAGCTGCGACGAGATCACGAGGACGTCCAAGAAGAAAATGGATTGACGACATCAAAGGCATTGTACAATCACACGGAATAACAATATCCAGTGCCGCCCACCAGGCGCTGGAAAGCAAATTATTCCTCCCCACGCCGCTTGATGGCAGAAGTGAAAGATGATGATGATGATGATGACTGTCACCGCCTCACCTTTAGAGATATTAATTAAAGGGCTGCAACTCCAGCCCAAGGGATAGAAGTGAGTCACTCGAGGCCCGAGTAATCTAGAGCCTTCTCGAAGGACTGGTCATTGAGTCCATGGTTCCGTGGACACTGATGTGGCCCGCCTATTGCGGGGTCCACGAGGAACTCGGACAGAGTTACCACCCGTGTCGGATTGGGACACGTGTCGACGGGCAGAGGACAGACGGACTTCAGAGAGGCAACAGGGCCTGCCTTAGAGGGACTCAATAGATATCAATAGATATATATATACATAGGCTAGATAGTTTGCTAGACTGTTGTATGATAACTATGTGTTTGATGTTAACTATCTGTGATATGTAATATAGCGCGGGTTTGTTAACCCACTGCGCCAACGCACTGTATATTGAAATACAATAAATGTTCGATACCATCTTGAACGAAGTTATTGTTGCCTGTGTGAACCCGAGCTCAGTTACCTAGATAAGAGCAAGACGATGACAGGCTTTTTGGGGGCTAGTTTTCCGGTTTGGCATAAAATC
>JACEFZ010003631.1:0-25353 GCA_014155875.1 Cepaea nemoralis | reverse complement strand
AAAAAAAAAGAAATTAGATTCCTGAGAAGAATACTCAATGTATCAAGAAAAGAGAAAATCATAAATGAAGAAATCAGGACTAAAGTGGGGGTTATAGCAGCGCTCGATTTTATTAGAAGGCAGCAAGTCAAATGATTTGGCCTTACCAGCTAACAGTATACCACAACAAGCAATGATGTACAGACAAGATCGAAGCAGATGAAGAGGCCGACCACGAAAACAATGGACAGATGGAATAGCATAGTCCATGGGAATCTCGATACATAAAGCCCATGAAAGGGCACTCTCCCTTTTATATTTCACCTCGACATCGCAAGGAAATAGATGAGATGATGAGATGACCTCTTCATGTAATATTTCTTAGCTGGGTGCTAATGTTGTGGCTTTACCTGACGAAGAAGTAACCCGAATATGTTTCATGCCTGCATTTGTTGTAGTGAAGAATCAGTTACATGCCTGTTGTTGGATATCCTATGGGACTGTTTATGTTTTGCTCAGCGTATTTTAATTTGTATTCTGCTAAACACACAGCTCATTCATTCAGTAGCATGTCCTTTGCAGAACCTCGCTCCCATAACAACCTTCCGGAAAACTTCTCTGTCATAAGCCATAAGCAAGATATCCCGCGTCCGACACATCCATCTGGAGATCATCTGCCACATCCTGCACCCATCTTCTCTTTGGCCTTCCTTTTCCTCTCTTCCCGGTCATATACCCCTTCATGATTGTTTTCTCCAAACTTTCATGATGTTTCATGTGACCAACATATTTCAATTTTCTTTGTATTACTGTCTTTAGTAGCCACCTTCTACAGTATTCAGCTCTTGAAGTATGGATGCATTTATTCTTTTCAGTATCCAAGATATTCCTAGAACTCGTCTATAACATTTATATTCAAAGGCATTTATGCGATGTTCAGCTTGTTTAGTAAGTGACCAGGTCTCACAGGCGTATGTTGCAATGCGAAAGATGCATGCTCTTAAAAATAAAATTTTACTAGGTCTATCTGTCCCACGCCACAATTTATTCAGCTGTTTTAGTTTCTGAAGAGCAATAGATATTTGTCCTTTAATTTCCTTCATTGTGTCACCATTGTTGGTAATTAATGACCCAAGATATTCTAAATTTTCCACCATATAACATATATTTCTTTCTCCATATTAGTTTTATCTGTATGCGTTATCTTTGTTTGTGTTATGTTAAGATATAATTTGTGATTGTCACTATTCTTTTTGGTTGAGGTAAGCACACAGCTAGTGGTAGTCATTATTAATGTTGTACAGAAGCCGTTGAAGAATCGTTGTTTAATATAATATATAGGCTGCTAATTTTCTCAAGGATCTGAACATTGAAGAAATCTGGCTCATAAAGTGTATCATGTCTCCACAACTGAAACACCGTTGGCCATATTAATAAACGCTCCAGTGGTTTAGAAAGACACACACACAAAAAAAAAACACAACTCTCATACAGATATATGCACCTACTTCAACAGCAGAGGAGGACGAAATTGAAGATTTTTACAACACACTACAAGACACATTAAATAAGATTGGTCATAATGATATAGCAATAATAATGGGAGATTTTAATGCTAAAGTAGGTGCAGTAAGAGCTGAAAATGAGAGACACGTTTTAGGAAAATTTGGATTAGGAAATAGAAATGATGCAGGTGACAAATTAATTGATTTTTTACACAGAAAATGAGTTAACGATAGCCAACACACTTTTTAAACAACACCCAAGAAGACTCTTCACATGGAAGTCTCCAGACAGTTTTACCAAAAATCAGATAGATTATATTTTAATACAAAGAAGATGGAGATCAAGCATAACATCTGCAAAAACCCTACGAAGTGCAGACTGTGATACAGATCATCAGTTATTAGAAGCAGATCTGAAATTAAAACTCAAAAAGCTTACCCGAGGACCAAGGCCACTTCGTTTTGATCTCACAAACATACCGGACGCATACAACATAGAAGTTAGGAATCGCTTTGGGGTCTTGATGTCTGTACAAGAAGAAATGACACCTGATGAACTGGCAGTACAAGCTAGAGATATCTTGATAACTGCAGCCAAAGATTTCATTCCGACCAAGAAAAAGCAACTTAAGCCATGGATTACATCAGACACATTAGAATTAATAAAACAACGAAGGGAGCTGAAACAGAAAGGAGATGAATCCGATAGCAGGATGAAGTATAAATCTTTAACTCGAGAAATAAGAAAGAACACAAGAAAGGACAAAAATCAATATATACAAGATTGCTGTACCAGATTAGAGCAATGCAATATCATAAGGCTGGAAGAGATTATGAAATGTTCAAGGAAATGAAGTTATTGACAAGAAATGTTCAACCTCAATTGAATGTTATCTGTGACAAGATGGGAAATACCTTAACAGAATCTAGACAAATTCTAGAAAGATGGCAGGAGTACTGCAGTGGAATGTATGATATGAGTGACAGTGAGGATATGAATGAGATACATGAGCCAATGACAGCAGAGACAGAACCTGAACCCTCATTAGATGAAATTGCTTGGGCTATAAGGAACCTGAAGAATGGTAAATCACCTGGATATGATGAGATACCAGCTGAACTAATTAAAGCAGGAGGAGAAGAAAGCATACACATATATCATGCATTATGTACAAAGATTTGGAAATATGGTATATGGCCAAAAGATTGGAAGAGAACTATCTTCATTCCAATACCAAAAAAGGGCAACCTGAAATTATGCACCAACTATAGAACTGTTGCCCTGATAAGTCATGCAAGTAAAATTCTACTAAAAGTCATAATGCGAAGACTTAGTAAGAAAATGGAAGAAGAGATTAACGTAGTTCAAGCTGGATTTAGACAAGGAAGAGGAACAAGAGATCACATATTCAACATGCGTTTAATAATAGAGAAGTGCAGAGAATTTAATGTAAACCTATTCTCATGTTTTGTGGATTATTCAAAGGCATTTGACTGTGTACAGCATCAGAAACTTTGGGAAATCATGAGGAATATGGGCTTTCCTTCACATGTAGTACATCTCATAAAAATGCTATATCTAGACCAACAAGCAGCAGTTAGAATAGATGGCGAGACATCAGATTGGTTTGACATCAAGCAAGGAGTCCGTCAGGGCTGCGTGCTGTCACCCTATTTGTTTAACCTGTATGCCGAAAATATAATGAGAAATGTAAGAGATGATATAAACAGGGAGCCATATGATGCCCTAAATATCGGCGGTCATGACATACCAGAGATTCGATATGCTGATGATACAGTATTACTATCCACAACACAGAATGGCATAGAAAACCTAATAGCCTCAACACAATTGAATAGTGAAAATCACAACTTATATCTTAACATAGCAAAAACTAAGATAATGCATACAGATAAAACTACTATGGAGAAAGAAATATACATTAATGGGAGAAAATTGGAGGTGGTGGAAAATTTTGAATATCTTGGGTCATTGATTACCAATAATGGTGACACAATGAAAGAAATTAAACGGCGACTATCCATTGCTCTTCAAAGACTAAAACAGATGAATAAATTATGGTGTGGGACAGACAGAACTACAAAAATTAGATTTTTAAGAGCATGCATCTTTCCCATTGCAACATACGCCTGTGAGACATGGACACTTACTAAACAAGCTGAACAGCGCCTTTGAATATAAATGTTATAGACGAGTTCTAAGAATATCTTGGGTAAAGAAAAGAACAAATGCATCCATACTTCAAGAGTTGAATATTGAGGAGGGATGGCTATTAAAGACGATAAAACAAAGAAAATTGAAGTATTTTGGTCACTTGAAACGTCACGACAGTTTGGAGAGAACAATAATGGAAGGGTATATGCCTGGGAAGAGAGGAAGAGGAAGGCCAAAGAGAAGATGGGTGCAGGATGTGGCGGATGATCTCCAGATGGGTGTATCAGACGCGGGACATCTTGCTTGTGATCGAGAAGTTTTCCGGAAGGTTGTTATGGGAGCGAGGTTCTGCAAAGGACATGCTACTGAATGAATGGTTTAGAAAGAGCAATAATGGAAGCATGCATCCTAGGAAAAGCAGGCAGGGACCGACCAACATGAAGGTGGACAAAGGATAGTAAAGACACCCGTGGCATGACAATGCACGGGGCAGGGGAACTGGCGAAAGATCGAGGAATCTTCGCACCGGGTTTAAATAAGAGCGACGTTCTACATAGAAGATGGTACATTATGGTGAATAGGAATATAGTATATTGACAGCAAAAGTTGAAGATGATGATGAATATAAGACAAAATACTAATCTAATAGACAACAAGAATGTCTATAACAGGATATGGGAATTAGAAGAAAAGAAAAGACCCGTAGCAAGAATTTATAGCCGGGTGCACTGGTGATTAGGTGGCCAATCTTTCCCTCCCATAGCGAACGACTACAGCTGGTAGCATCGAACTCTCGCTTGACCACATTCATGCCACTGTCGGCGTAGTGTCCCTACCCATTACACCAACGCACCCGCCGGTTGTGTTTAATATTGCAGTTGTTTCTGATGGTTTTATTTATAATATTGATGCACTTTCATTTTTTACACGTGTCTTCTCATATTGATCCTAATTGTATGTATGTATGTCTGTGTGTGCACACGCGTGTTGCATGTGTATGGGTGGGTAGGTAGGTAGATAAGTATGTGTCTTTGTATATAAGTGTGTGTGTGTGATTATATATAACACCATATACTTCGCAGGTAGTTGCACTACCCCCATCAGTCAGCTTACCTCCCACGTATTTTCACAAGTAACAGCGTTGGCAACACGTACCCAAAAACCAAAGGACAGGCGCCTTCACCAAACAGTGACAGGGCAGATTACTGTGCAGTGAAGTCAGGACTTACTGTCAACGTACACCTACCTGCTGAGCTACCTGTTTCTTTGTTTTCCTGTGCAATCACATTTCACTGTGACAACACCTCAGAGAAAATCACAGAGGTTCGTTGTGCAACGCTTCAGCATGGATGAGAATAGGAGAGTGGAGGAGAAACTGCAACAGTTTAAAAATGACGCTAAAACAGGTAAGGCTTCGATTCCTTTCTAAATTGACGGATTTATATTATCATTTCATTTCAGTTTTATTACTTGGTGTACAGAGGCTTCATTCTTTTTATCATATAAATGCCCATGTTTGTGATTCCTATCGGCTTCCTTGTTATCTTGTTTCATATGTTAGTTCTTATATAACCTCTTCCTAAAAGTAATTAGACAGATTGTCCTCTCTTCTTACATCAAAATGCTCTTATAAGTGGACAGTCCTCACCCTTGTTACACCTAAGAACTTGTAAATCTCACACTGTATATTAAAATGTGTACACCTTAAATATTCACTAGCAATTTTCAGTTGAGGAAGTGAAATAACATGAACATAAAAATTGAAATAACGGGAACATAAAAACGTGAATGGTTGTAACCACATAAACGAAGCAATCTATTCTAGCCTTGCCACTTCGCAAGCATGTGTCATAGAAAACCAGTATCGATGACCGGTAATTTTTTTGCATGTTCGTGTCTTTTTGATGTGTATAACATTTTAAAGTGTTCACTTTATATGTTTATATAGGAGCAATAGAGTTTTGGGGAAAAAGGGGGGGGGGGGGGGGAGACCAGAAACATACTTAAATATAAAGGAGCACTGTAACAATTTAAGGGACAACTTTTGAAACCTCAAAGACGTGGAATGTCTATGTAGAAGTTTATACAACAACAGTGAATGCATAGTGAGAGCAACTGGAGGACACTCAGAACCCTTCACCATAAGATCTGGAGTACGACAAGGTTGCGTCCTGTCCCCTCTCTTGTTCATAACATATATAGACAACATATGTAAAGAAACCAGCCAAGCAGAGACAGCAAGAATACCGTATGACGAGAACACAGAAGAACCACCTGCAAATCTAACCATTAGAGAACTCCTGTTTGCGGACGACCAAGCACTAATAGCAAAATCAGAAGCTGAATTACAAGACCACGTGAATAGTCTAAACGAAATGTGTAGGGAACATAACATGAAAATTAGCACAAGCAAAACAGAGGTAATGACTATAACTAAAGAAGAACAAACAGCAACAATTTCACCTAAACGAACATCCCTTGAAACAAGTAAAGAGTTTCAGGGAGGTAAGCTGACTGATGGGGGTAGTGCAACTACCTGCGAAGTATATGGTGTTATATATAATCACACACACACACTTATATACAAAGACACATACTTATCTACCTACCTACCCACCCATACACATGCAACAAGTAAAGAGTTTCAAGTACCTAGGAAGTATAATATCATCAAATGGCAGATCAGAAGACGAGATCGAAAATAGGTGCAATAAGGCAAATCAACTCATTGGACAAATGGCACCAATACTAAAGAACAAACATGTATCAAAAACTACTAAGAAAGCACTTTACAACACAATCTTCCTACCAACTCTGTGCTACCAATGCCAAACCTGGACAATGACAGAAAAAGAGAAAAGAAAAATCACAACAACAGAAATGAGGTTCCTGAGAAGAATACTCAACGTATCAAAAAGAGATAAGATCAGAAATGAAGAAATCAGGACTTAAGTGGGGCAGCACTAGATTTTATTAGCAAGCAGCAAGTCAAATGGTTTGGCCATGCAAGTAGGTTACCAGTCAACAGCATGCCACAACAAGCAATGATGTACAGACCAGATGGAAACAGAGGAAGAGGCCGACCACATAAACGTTGGACGGAGGGAATAGCAGAATCCATGGGAATGTCGATATACGAAAGCCCATAACCGGGCACTCTCACGAAGTTTATACTTCACCTCGACACCGCAAGGTATAAGAGGAACATGATGAGATGAGATAGGCGTGGAATAATTCTGCGCCAAGCAAGAAAAACAAAACAACCACACAAACGTATGCCACTAAGAGTTAAATGTACACTGTGAATTCGAGAACTGGCTGTGCATGGGTAAAAATAACAAACTGTGTTAGATGATAGAATACAAGTGTAAATTCAAAGTAATTAAATATGGCAAAAGAACAAACCAAGATTGTAGAAGGGAGAAAAAAAAAACTCTAAACATTTTTCTGAGCAAACGGGTGTGACAGAACCATACGAAATAAGTGTACGTACTTAAACGTTGACGTCTCGTTCAGATAGCAATGCAAACTACTGAGCGTACAATTGCTTAGAAAACAACCTCGGATTGATCACAACGTTCTGCAAAAAGGCATGCACCATTTTTAAAAATTAAAATTGTTTTCAATTTTTCTCAACAATGAATTCAATATTAGCGGGCATTTAAAAAAAAAAATCTGCACCCTTATTCTTGTCTTTCTAAAAATAACTGGTCTTCTTCTTGTATAAACAACTTCAAACGCAGCGCCTGTTCACCGATTGACACAATTTACACTTTCAACCAAACGCCTGCGTTTCATCCTATGGACATGTTTCTTTACATACATCAGACATAGTTCAACGTGCGAGGATGGGCCAGCTGTACATAGGTAGTTTCATACTCTGCCTACAAACTCACTGGGCAGGCTAGACGGGGTTTGGGTTGCCTGCGGTGCTGTACAATTCAGCAGCTTTCAAAACCGCGTCTGGTGACTTGCTATTGAGGTTGTTTCAGATCCTACCTAGATTCTCTTATGGTACCTGGCTATATATTTATTTCGTTTTGGCTTGTTTTCTGTCGTGATTTCTCTTTTCTTTCAAACGTAAAGAAGCACATCAAAAGATATAACGTGTTGGCGGTTTTAAGTATTATCAGATTGATGGGGAAGAAGATGTTTCCTTAAAACGCCTTTAGACATACAGAGTCCTGGTTTGCAGAAGTAGGGCTGCTGGGTCGCTATGCTAGTAAACGAACCCCAGTCGTTGATGTAGGTAGGCCAGTATGCTACACAGCTATCACAGGACACATGCTTGTTTAAATGCTTGCATGTCTGAAGTTATCGCCCCTCCTGCTGAGACGAAACGTAATTAACGGAAAAAGGACTCTTTTACATGTCTTGAGGAGCACTGGGTATATGGTTCTAGTCCTAAATGTTTAAACACCAAAAGGCACTAGGCGCGTGATGTAGACAATATCACGAGGGACTCATAAGACTTCCCAGGACCTTTCCTGGTGCTCATTCTATGCTGGGTCGACCTGGGAGTCAGTCAAGGTCAGTTTTAACACCTCCGCCTTGATGGGGATTCGAACACAGACCGCCGGATCGGCTGGCAGGCGTTCCGATCACTGCGCTACCGCGGCACTCAAGATGAAACCAAAAACGTTTGTTGCATAGCCTTTAGAGGACGTCGTAAATGTGACGTGTTAAAAAAAGAAATGCGAGAGGAATCCCAAAATCCTAATAATCAACTGTTATGAGAAAACTTGAAATGGCTCGATAACACTCCCTACGGGTAGAGACTGATCATAAGTTGAAGTTTTCTAATAGAGGGCCAGTGGAGCACAGAAAAGCTGCCGAACTTCAGAGAGGAGAACTCTCACTCTTGGTAAATTGAAAGTCCGGTGGGTATCCCGCCACAATCGGCTCCATTGTGATGTTGTTATTTGATTAGTATTCTAACTGAGAACATACATAAAACTTAAACACAAATAAGTAAATAGCCTACTCCTGAGTATAAATTGTAACATTATATTGTGATAACATGGGGGAAAGAGGGAGTAAGTATGCTCGTGTGACATAGCATGTTATTACACAACCACAATAAATAAACAACTACAAAAACAATAACATCTCAATACAAGACATACTAATTATATCTAGTTTCTTAATTAACAGTTCAGGTGCTTTCACAACGAAAGAATTATACTAACACCTTCCCCGTTTTTAGTGAGATGTTAACGGTTTTCTCCATCACCTCAGATGGTATCGATGGGTTCATTAGTCCTTCTAAAATTACAAATTTATTATTGTCCATCCCTAAAGCACACGGGGAAAATGTCAGTTTTCTAAAGCACACGTGGAAACATTTCAATTTTCTAAAGCACACGAGGTGAATGTCCATTTTTAAAAGCACAATGGGTAAATATCCATTTCTAAAGCACAATGGGTAGGCCATTTTCTAAAGCACACGGGGTAAATGTCCATTTTCTAAATAGAAAACCTCGAAAAAGATTTATACTTTGGTCGGGATTCTGAGGGTGGTGGAATCATGAAACGAGCGGGTAGTATAAAATACTTATCTGCTTTCACCATGTTGGGGTTATGTCTGCCAACGGATGGGCAAAAATGATGATTAATGGAGGTTTACTCTTCCTGCAATGGTAAAGCAATCTCCTCCGGCACTGAGGATCTTGACCATCCTGATGACATTCTTCATCTTTCATGAATATACCCCAATTTCAGCCAATCAAAGACCACCATATCCTGCAGAAAATATGTGCCAAACAATATAACCATACCCACAGAAACAAGGAGGAAAAAAACAAAGAGGAAGAGGAAAGAAAAAAAAAGAGGGGGAAGGTGAAGTGATTATAACACAAAGGTGGCTCTATTACTTCAATATCTGATGCAGTCCTTCACTCCTTATATTGACATGATATGTCTCTCTCACTCCTGTCTTATGGAGGTGAATCATCCTCATGCTTTCCAGGCTCTGCCGCCGAGAATATCTGGTGGCCATCAGCAAGGGTGATACAATTTCTCCGTCTTGGCATTGCTTCTTTTCTCCCGTATAAACGTATAGGTAACCACATATCATATTTATAAGGCAACACCACATCATATGTATACATATATAAATGAACTCATTATTAATTCTTTATACATGAATATACATACAAAGAAACAGTCTCCTCTGAACATAGAGACAAAGATATTATATGAGGTACCCAGAAAAGGTATCATGTTAGATCTTTGCCTAATCATTATCAAAATATGAGGATTGAATAAATAGAGAATGGAAGATCATCCCTCATACAGGGCATGCATTGGACCAGAGAGATAATCATGCACTATTTTTCTAAGTCAAAGAAAATGCGCCTAATTCTCCGGGGATTACTGTAGATCTTCACAAAGAAAACTCTGCTCTAAATTCAGATCCTTTTTATTTAGATTTAATAGTCTTAGGTTTATTCACTATAATTTCCAACTTACCAATGTCGTCAAGGATTAAAAACTATACATCATCTCCCGGACTGTACAACATGTCCAACCTTGACGAATCATTTTGGCAACTGCGCGCAAACAGTGCATTTCTTCGCGAACATGTCCGGAGCTCATTCATTAACATAAATTATGTTAATATGAACTTCCCTGGCCGCACCAATAGCAAGGCTCATTTTCAGCGCGAAAAGTGACGCCATTATGGTTGGGTTGGCGTTCCTGGAATTGTGGAGAAAAGGGGGGGGGGGGGGGGGTAAATCATGTAGTTGTCTGCCCCTGTCTTTGCACAAGTATTAATTCTCAACAGTGTATGCGGATTCCATTTTCAGGTGTTGACAACTCCGGCGTTGATAATTTCCAGAGTGGAAGGGATGTGGGGGGGGGGGGGGGGGGGGGTATTGTTACTTTTTAAAAATCAAGGAGTGTCCTTGATTTACCATGGTGAACCGCTGGAGCCTTGTTTCCTCCTTATTCGGAAGGGGGGTTGATTGGCGCTGACATTATGAATGTTTAGAAATGTCACAGTAGTCAACCCCAGCATTTTTGGGCTGTGATTTCTTGGCAAGTTTCTTTTCAGTAGCGTACCATTGCTTTCTTAACAACCGGCACTGAAACCAGTGTATGAAAACAGCGCAAAACGGTCTGCTTTCAAATCGCCCGCAGCTGTGTTTCGAACGTGGTATGCGGGATTGCGCATTGCGTCTGTAACTCCTTCGCGACGAGCCGGTTAAGATAAAACAAGGTATGGAGAAATTCTGAGCCGCACCGGTTTGCGGCTTGTCTCGGCAGATGTGCTCATAATGTACACTGGTAAATGCATTCTTTCACCATGCCACAGAGGCTCTGTTGGCCGGTTGTTATGGATCCAGCAGTGCATGGGCTCCTTCTCTCAAACCCAGCGCCATGTTGTAATATATGGTCGCGTTCATCGGCTGTTGTGCTCATACACATTGTACCTTGTAACTGGCGTTGATGTGGTACGCCATCGTGACATACAGGAGTATGGTGCCTGACCTATTTGCTTCTGAACAAACGACAATTGAGGGACAGTGTGGTCAGCAATACGTCGACCGCCTCATATCCCAGACATGTTTTCAGGACCCATTTTATAAGTGCTAAGTATGTCCAAGGATCAATTGGACACCTAATGAACCTCACCACTCGCGGGGTTTGAACCTTGAACCACCAGGCATAAACAGTAATCATAACACTACAAGCTACTGGTTGTGCTCTTGAAAATTTAGGTAGAAGACGATACTGCTGAGCTTTAAAAAAGTTATGTGCATGTCTTTTTACAGGACGTTACCGTCAACCCCAGCTTTTATTGGATGTTTGTAATTTACTGGGCAAGTTTTACCTTCTGTAGTTTGCCTTTGCTTCACTAAATCACAAGAAGTTAGCTTTGGAAGGACGTGATGACTTTATTTCTCTTTGAGCTCTTTGAGTTAATGTTAGCTAAGTACACGTATTTCCCAACACTACAGATATTATACGGGGTTAATATAGGAGTATACACAAGTTATAATAAAATTAACACTTCTTAAAGCATGCATCTTTCCTGACATCACGGATCAATGCGCAGACACAAATGACAATGGGGACCTTTAAAGTTAAATGTTGCAGAAAAATTATTACAGTATCGTGGATCAAGAAGAAGAAACGTAATCACATTTTACAAGATCTGAACATCAAACAAAACACGATCCTGTCCCGGAAATAGGAATACTTCGGCCATATTAAATATTACATTTGTTTAAAAAGAACAGTAATGAAAGGCATAGTCCCTGAAGAAGAGATTGGGGTTGACTACAATGATGGTAGCCATGGGCATTAAAGACACTCGGGGAATAGAAATGCTCGAATTTCCAGAAGTGGAGAATGACCCAGCGTCTTTCCCGCCATATGTGATGAAATCTGTTTTCCGTAAACGACTTGATACATCATCAAGAAACAACAGTTACAGCCACAAATAACACGAAACCAAATGTTTGATTGGGTGTTTGTCACGAATACTTTCATACTTTCATGAACGATTGACAACATCAGCTCCGAATACAGGCCTCTCGGCATTTAAGTATTTACATCATTAAATATGTACGCATAAAAAATGACATAGGCTGTTTGTGATGTCGGCTACTTGTACGCTCTACTGCACGTACCTGCGGCAACACCTGTCTTGTTATGCGACTTTTCTTTGTATGATAATTTAACTTGACTTGCCGGCTAACACACTCGAACATGACATGGTCTAACTTGCAGGCTTTACAACACACCCTAGTTGATTTCTTAGTTCTGTTTCATAGTGATAGCTGGACTTTTTGTGAACTATGTATCATTCGCTATAGTGTGATCTTTGCTTTCTGGTGTGCGTTAATGTAGTCATGTATATTCTTTATTAACTTATTTGATAGCGTTTCTGTGTCGGTTCTGTTTTATTGTTAGACAAGCTGTTTAAACAAATACAATCGTTGCAAAGTGCTCAAGTCGTTTTAAGATATAACAGTTTCAGGAATATAGTATGTTCGGTCGGGGTTTGAGTAGAGCCAAGTCCCTAGTATGTGTCTGCTGCCTACTGTTGCAGACATTGGTAAGTGTTTGTCTTTAGCACAACTTTCACCCGGTGACAGACAATTAACGTCAGCGAAATAGGGATAACTGCGGTCAAACTGTGAGAATGTAACGAAGAATTGGAAGTCGGAGGGGCTGAGTGAGAGAGAGAGAGAGAGAGAGACGGAGAGAGAGAGAGAGAGAGGTGGACAGATAGAGAGGCTGACGGAGAGAGAGAGGTGGACAGATAGAGAGGGAGACAGAGAGAGAGAGAGACAAGCAGAATGACAGACAGACAGAGAAAATGCAAATGTGAGATGTCAGCTGTCAGAGAAGACAGTGGCAAAAACTGGAACGACTTTGCGGAGCCAAACCTTCACGTGCAAACATAAATAGTCATGACAGACAAATCGCACTATGCACACTAAACATGTACAATAAAAATGAACCCAAATTAAATAAATAGGGTACTTGGCGACTGATCTAGACAAAAGAGAAAGACCCAAAAGGAAGAAAAATATTATCGGGAGATATGACGGGAAGTCAATCACACATCGTTCATGTAAGGGGAGAGGTTTATGAAGGCTGCCATAAACTAGGTTTAGAAAGACCCTCATAAAATAGGTTTAGGATGTCTGTCATAAACTACGCTTAGGAAGGCCGTCATAAAATAGGTTTAGGAGGGTTGTCATAAAATAAGTTTAGGAAGACTGTCATAAAATATGTTTAGGAAGGCTGTCATAAAATAGGTTTAGGAAGGCTGTCATAAAATATGTTTAGGAAGGCTGCCATAAAATAGGCTTAAAAAGGCTGTCACAAAATATGTTTAGGAAGGCTGTCCTAAACTAGGTTTAGAAAGGCTGTCATAAACTAGGTTTAAACAGGCTGTTATAAACTAGGTTTAGGAAGGCTGTCATAACATAGGATTAGGAAGACTGTCATAAACTAGGTTTAGGAAAGCTGTCATAAAATAGATTTAGGAAAGCTGTCATAAAATAAGTTTAGGAAGGCTGTCATAAACTAGGAAAAGGGATAGACATAACGCCATTACAAAAATGAGAAGAAAACAAAGCTTCGATAGACCAAATCCCACACTGGGTGATTAATAGATAGTAACAATTGGGGAACCTTTTGAGGCCACTAAGACACTTCATAAATAAACACACACGTATTATTTGGCACTCATAGAAGTAGACGAAACAAAGGATTAGAGAACACGGCAGACAATATACAAATTGACGTGACTTATCCTGTAGGAATCCCTGGCGTGGGATGTCTAGTTGGTCATGTGTCGAAGTACACTTGTTCCTATAACTAGGAATTACTGTAATGATGGAGGTGACAGGTTCGAATTCCGGTCGGCTATTATAGCTTTCAATTGTTATGTTGTCTAATGCGTTCTCTAATCCCGTTTTCTTCGTACTTCTACTTCTATTAGCGCCAAACAATGTATATAAGTTTATTTATGAACTGTTAATGCAAACAGTACGCGTGCTATTATTACAGGACAGTAGTTGCATGCATCCTGACGGCCCCACCAACCCACAGGACTAAATAGGTGTCTGGGAAAAGTTGTATCCGCGACAGCCAGGTTCTGAAGTGAACTCCAACTTCTTGGATTGGTCTCGAATTTAAAATCCGCATGCATTATTAATGAGTGTCTGCTGTCTCCTTTTGGATAACAGTTAGCCTGAAACCAGAGTATGGTTGTGAATTCTTGACATCCCGTGGTGTGGTGTTGCCCTCTGACAAACAGATCTTTCTTAATTCTACCTGTCTGATGGTGTGTGTTTGTGTATGTGCACTCGCTGTGTGTGTGTGTGTGTGTGTGTGTGTGTGTGTGCTCTATGTAAGTGTTTACTTACTATCCGGCGTTGTGGCGGAGAGGTTGGGAAAGCATTTCGTCATCCCGCATTCCACGTTCGTAACACAGCTGAGCGCGATTTGGCAGAAGACCGCCTTGGATTGATTTTCATACAATGGTATGAGTGCCAATGGTTCAGAAAGCAATGAGAACTACTGAAAGTAATCTTGACAAGAAATCACAAATATCCAAACAATGCTGAGGGTGACTGCGATCTCCTGTATATTATATGCAACTAACTTATTTTTAAAGCTTACTGATGGAGAACTAAAGAGAAGAAAATAACATAACATATTTCAAGAGTGTGGTTAATAGGACTCATCGTGTTCGGTGGTTTTGTTAGCACATGTCATTAAATCTTTCATTCCCAAGTTACCCTTGGCGTGCTCTTTTACTTTTCACATTTGGCCTGATCATATATGTAAACGAAAAAGGAAGAGATATAAAATGGCTCAGCAAATAAAAAATAGACAAGGACGCGGGATATAACAGACCAGATTGAAATGATCTGTCGGAGAGAGGTTGATGTAGATCAGTGTTTCCCAACCTTTTTTGTGCCATGCCCCACTTAAGCCTTTCTAAAATTCATATTGCCCCCCTCCCCCGCCCCATGCCCCCCCCCCCCTCAACATATACATTATTTTTAATATTCAAAAATTGAAATGTTCACTAAAGAAACTTGAATGATAGGTTTTAGGAAGAAATCACTAGGTAATTTTTGAGCAAACACAGTAAGTAAATTTTCAAAACATATAATGGAGAACTGAAATTCAAGTACAAAATAATTTTAATGAAAGATTTTTCTATATTATTTTAATTATTAGCAATTATTTATTATTTAAATTTAGTGAGATCCTTGCGCTTGATGCTTGCTGCAAAGAGATCTTATGTCGGGTTCCAATTTAGTTAACTTCAGTCTCAAGTCTCCCCGTTTTGTTATATTCAGCCGATTTCTTCCATTTTCGAATTGCCCCCCTTAACAGTCGAATTGCCCCCCTGTGGGGCGTGGGCCCCACGTTGGGAAACACTGATGTAGATAATATCCCCACTGCCCATTTCCACCGTGTATTTAGCCACTTTGAAAGCAATGCGCTGGTGACTTTTTATTGTGGTTATTTCTCCCTAAGCAAGCCACGGTAGCACAGTGGCTAGCTCTCTTGCATGCCGGCCGGGCGGTCGTGGGTTCGAATTCGCATTGAGGCAGATTTTTTTTTTACTCCCAGGTCAACCGGCTCCCAGTTCGACCCATTCTAAAATGAGTACCAGGATATGTCTTTGGAAGTAAAGACAGTCGGTGTTATACTGACCACGTCATGCCTTGAGTGCCGATTAGTCTGTAAAGCCCAATAAGCTTGAATATAAAGAAAGGTCCTTTCCTTTATTCCCCTCTACAGCAACTACTGGGAGACCGTCTGTGACTAAATCAATTCTTACCTTCTGAGCTCATATGTTTTATATCTTTGAGTAAATATGTTTTATATATTTGACATGCATTCAAATCTAGTTTTGAAACTTGTGACTGATTCTTGTTCATGATATAATTTCAGAAGACAGTGAAGATACTCGAGGCACGTATTCTCTGGAGTCGGAGTTGGAGAAACAGAGACGACGTAACCTGATCTTTGATGAAGAGCGCTTTGAGGAAACGTTCTTGAAGTGCCTGATCTGTAGAGAAGTGTATAACGACGTGGACAAACTGCCAAAGATGTTGCACTGTCACCACACCTTTTGTCTGGACTGTCTCTACCAGATGTATCGAGTGGAGGGAGAGTTCAGACAATCTCTGACTGGCGTCTTCAGAAGCATGCCAATGACAGTGAAGATACAGTGTCCGACCTGTCGCGAAGGGATTCTCATCTCTGAGCAGGAATTACGGCGCCTGCCTAACGATCACACCATCATGGAGCTGTTGACCTTTGTCAACCAGACGAGCAAGAACGACGTCCAGTACTGCACCAAGCACCAGATGCAGCCACTCAACTTCTTCTGTGAGCCGTGTATCATGCCCGTGTGCTGTGACTGCTACAGTGATCGACCTCACAAGAATCCCAAAGGCACATGTGTAGTCAATGTGGACGAAGCCATGAAGACTTACTCACCTATTGTGGAAGAGACGCTCGATGAGATACGGGCTGAAAAATTTAACCTCGCAGCCAAAAGAGAAGCTTTAGAGAGCGCGCTGGATGAACTTGATCAGATTCAAAGAAATCTAAATACCCAAATCCGAGCAGTTTTTGACAAGATTCGGGAGGTTCTGGATGAGCGAGAAAAAGAACTTTACGCTGTTTCAGAATCAGAATTAGATCGAAAACGCGAAATTGTGGATGGGCATATGAAGGTGCTGATGGACAGAGAGTATGAGTTAAACTCAGAATTCAACGGCCTTCAGAAAGCCAAGGATGAAAAGGACATTAGCCAGATTTTCTCGGGCCACAAAGCTGCCAGAGAAATGTTGTCTAAGAAGGTGTATGTTCCAACAAACTCTACTAAAGGCTTTTCCGTTAACTTTCAGTACAGTAGTCGAGCTGAGGCCATAATCAAGCAAAATGTTTCCAACCTAGGAGACATCATTTTCAAGACATAGGGCTGTTTTCACATCCGTTGCTGTTTGTCATTCTAGCAACTTCATACTCATAACATTTTAATCATTTAGAGAATATAAACAAAAAGCCACACACGATAGGTTGCACAATTTATTACCTGACATATTTCCCTGGATCTCGTCAGGTACACACTACATAATTATATATAATATGAAATGAATAGATGAATCTTATTTTGGCTGAAATATATAACACACATAGTCTCTGAACTGTTCGAATGTGGAACATTTGTTGACCCCACGGTAATAGCAGATTAACTAGAAAGTCTTTATGTCTACACTATACTGGTCGTAAATAACTAATGGCTTTAGCCCCAGAATTTTTGTGTAATTATTTATTGTTCGTCGAATATAGTATACACACGAATGTACTTTGTTACCTTTATTACAACAATATTGGTCATAAAGTCAACAAAGCAAAGGCATTTCATACATAGCATTCTATGAATTTCATATTGATATGTGTTTAGTAATTTTTAACTAAATTACTTGTGTTAGTCTTCATGAAATACAAAGTGGAAGCTGTTTACGCTGTGAACTGACGAAAGATACAAATGTTCAGTCTTGTTGAAGCTGCAGATATTTGCTTTGCGGGAATCTCTTTTAACGATATTTCCATGTTCATTTAATAAAATATTTTCATACGTATATCTTGTGTTAAATTAGTTACATTAGTCTACACTCTACATGTCATATATAATCATGACAATACCTGGGGAACAAGGAAATAGAACTCAAAGAACAACTAAATCACACAGACTTCCAAGAAATATCAGTTGTTTGGGAGCATTTGGGTTCATGGAAATCGCATTAGAAATAAATTAATAGTTACAGTTGGTCCCTTATGTATAGTAGAGAAAAGAACTGGAGATTAGACGACGCACTAACAGTTTTCTTTTTTCTTTCGTTCGCTCGCTTTTAACCCGAGCGCAGTCGACGCGGGACTGATTTTTTGTGTGTCTGGGCTAGCTTTCCCTATTACCAGTATCCCTCGCCATCAGGCGAACCCACTCAGACTTCTGAGGTGCTTGCAATTTACGTCCCGAAGTCAACGACGAGAAGTCGACATTTTAGTCCAACTAACCGGTGTATAGGTCGAACCCACAGCCCCCAAGCCTCTAAATGACGACAGCGCCTCGCTAGCTGGTGGTACGTTTGACTACATGCATTCCATCAGTAGGTATACTTATAAGGAGGCGGGAGTTTCGAATACCGGTGCGATCACTATATCTTTCGATTTTTGTATCTAGTATGTTCTCTAATCTCTACTTCTATGCAGTAAGTAAAGCACCTCATAACACGCCTTGAAGTGTATGGCTATATGATACTAGTATTCCGGGAAGGTTAACCCGGTCAACAAATGCCCGCAAAAGTCGGCCTAACGCAACAATGCAGCTCTGCTGTAAACAGGCACAACGCAATCACGTCCGAAAATCTCCCCGGATGAACGCAGAAGAAGAAGATACTAGTCTCGTATTTGTAAACATCAGTCATCACGCAATGGGAAGATATGCTGGCCACTGATCTACCATGGCTCGCCAATTTTTGACAGTACCAGTATCATTTTGACAATATTTTGGAAATACAGATCTTCCTCATTGGACATTGATAATCATCGAACATCGAGTCAATAAGTTCTCAGATCCTCCTCTGTGTTTCCCTCAGCGTGTGTCCACTGACAACACCGATGCTGTATTGGTCGACCATTCCTTTATGGTTTCATACAGGGCACTCTAGCCTGAACGCGATTAATTGATGTTCTTGTAGAATCACATTCATCCCTTGAGTCAAGTTTCTCGTCCTGCCTTTCCGGGATGTCAGTCCGGTCCATATTCCTCCGATCTCTACAGCAACAAGCCCGCAAGCATAACTGCGCGTTCGTTTCCTGTTACAACTGTGAGCCCTGAAACAGACATGAGTCAGTTTTAACCTCATAGATTCAATACATTGCCTCCTGCCCTCCATCTCCGACTGGGGCATAATGATTCAACCAACTCACACCAAGCAGTCCTATGTCCTACAGCTCTGTCCATGTTTATCCCACATCATTTATCTCTGTCCCAAATTCCCCTCTCTATGTATCCCTGTGTCTGCCATTACTTTGCTCGCCCTGTGGGTTCCATACAATGAAGTGTCCAGTTATGATACCCTCAGGTCCTATCAATGTGTGTCCCAGCGCCAGAGTCCCTGTTCCTCCTCAAGTATGCTGCCGTGTGACGTAAGTATGTTATAACCCTTTTGAACTTCTGACACAGTCCTGTTAGTGGACTGTTACGTCTGCACTTTTTTCTTTCCCTCTTTAGCACTGAGACAACTGATTTCACACCTGAAGACGTCTTGGGAATGGCTGCCTTGACAATTGCAAAACATTGATCAATCCTAAACGAAAGTTGGCTGCGAGATGGTGGGAAAGATTTTCGTGTTGCCGACCTGAGAAATTGAGAACACATATCTATATAGGGGTTGTGGATGTATTAGAAGTACGGCTTCCACTTTTAACCAGAGAAGTTAAGGCCCTGAAATTAGTTTTAGAGGGAAACAAGGACCAGAGGATGTATTCTCACCTGATCCTGGTGTAGGGGATTGGGTGCCTAGCCTTCTTAGACGAGGACGAAAAAGGGCATAGTCATATGTGCAAGCAGTTTGAAACCATAGAGTATGTAGTAATATGTCATTGCCCTGGCAAATTGAAATTCTAATGCATTAACGGAGAAATAAATAAAGGTAAAGTTATGAAGCCCTGTTCACGCTATGATGCCAGTCTTGTTTGTATACCCATCGCACTCGATGGCCAATGTGGTCAATATCAGGTCGGTCGACTTTATTTCCCGGTATCCATTTCAGGCTGGATCAATTTGGTATTCTAGGTCAATGAAAGGAGCTCTTGTCTTGACGGGGATTTGAGCACGTGACCACCGAGTGGGCAAGCAGGCGACTGCGCTACTACTGCTTCTCACACACAGACGTACACACTATGTAATAAAAATACAATTGGCAATACATATTATGAAGTAAATAAAGGCAACTTAGAAGATAGTATTATCATTCCAAGTGCTAAGTTGTAGGCAACACACATATAAGTACACATAAGAATAGATGGAAACATAATAATTTGAATTACACGCTCGGCATTTCACTCTAAGTTGCATGTCCTCTTTGAAATTAAAATACAAGTTTTTAAACATCCCTATTAAGTATATTTACAAACCCAAACAACTGAAACAAGAAGCCAAATGTTAAACTGGGTTAATAAAGCCATCTATTGGTATCTAGTCGGCCGTAATCCGAAGCACATTTGTTCTTTCAGCGAGGCATTGCCATCATCTGGAGGTGACAGGTTCGAAACCCCGTGTGGCCACACTATGTCTTAATCTTTATATTGTCTAGTGTGTCATCTGTTTATTGGTCAGAATGTTTTTTTCACCTTTAGCAAGATGAAAAACATTCTGACCAATAAAAAGATGTCAGTTGAAGCGAGAAAAGAAGTGTTGAGGGGATACATAGAGCCTGTTCTTTTGTATGGATGTGAAACTTGGACAATGTGCAGTCAAGCTGAAAAACATCTGATGGCTGCAGAAATGTGGTTTCTGAGGAAAACACAAATAATACCACGGACAGACAGAAAAACCAATGACTAAGTACTACATGAGACAAATGAAAATCGTAAATTGATTAGAGAAATTAGACGTAGACAGTCAAAACTTTTTGGACATGTTATGAGAAGAAATTTATTGGAGAACTTAGTGACAACTGGCAAGATCGAAGGGAACAGACCAAGAGGAAGACCGAGAGGAAATTACCTGGATGGCTTGCCCACATAGCATGGACGAGGCAGGAACACTGAGTTGATCCACGACTCTGGTGATCGAGTGAAATGACGAGTCATGACCGCCCACGCTTTTCGGCATGGCACATGATTGATTGATTGAGTGTGTCATCTGATCTCTATTATTTTCCTCTACTTTTATAAGAACTAATCAATGCCAGCGAATTTATTTATGCTGTGGGTGTTGTATGTGTGTATGTGTTGCTTTAACATCCGTCGCAGACGTCACACAAGTTTACTGGTTAATGTGTATTTTTAAACTAGGACACCTGGGAGGGTTAACCTTGTCAACAAACGTCGGAAAAAGTAGGATGTGTCGTCCGAAAGGAGCAAGTATCGCATCTCTGATGTAAACAGGCACAGCAGATTTACGTACAAAACAAACACTTCAGAAGAACAAAGCAACAAAAAAAATGCTGTAGAATGTACACAATTGGCCCACTGTGTACCCGCGTGTCACGTGCCAGCACAGAGAAGCCATTAGTAACGCAGTGTGGGGAACGTGAATTCTCATTGGTAATGCAGACAGCGAGTTCGAGCACCAACTTATGTGACACATCAAGTCATACAAAATAGCTCGTTAGCTTAGGTAACCACTGAGTCACCGAAGCCTCTGTTGGAGATGTAGAGTGTATGTATGTGTTCCCATCCTAACCTCATAGCTGGACGATCTTCTAAAGGTTTTTGTGAAGTGTGTGTATGTGTTCCCATAACCACCTCCTTATTACTGGACGATCTTCTAAAGCAGTGGTTCTCAACCGGGGTGGGGGTGGGGGGATGAAGATTATTTCAAGATCGCGTTAATACAAGAACCGATTACTTGATCTTGTTTTTCCTTTCATACTTTACGGTTCTGTACGTCTCACCTTTCTAAAATTCATTTCATAAAGTAATTAGACCCACAAATCACGTTTTATGTGGATGTCTAGACTTGTTTTAGTATGTGCTTCCATTATTACGTATACTGTGTAGGGGCTGGAGGGAGGGGGGGGAATTTTTAGGTAGGAAATACGAAAGAGGGGGGGGCGGAGGGGGAAGGGAAAACGTTCTGAAAATATGGTGAAGGGGGTCACGGGCCAAAAAAGGTTGAGAACCACTGCTCTAAAGGTTTCTTTAGAGTGTGTGTATGTGTTCACATAACCACCTCCTTATAGCTGGACGATCTTCTTAAGGTTTCTGTAGAGTGTGTATGTGTTCCCATACCCACCTCCTCATATCTGGACGATCTTCTTAAGGTTTCTGTAGAGTGTGTGTATGTGTTCACATAACCACCTCCTCATATCTGGACGATCTTCTTAAGGTTTCTGTAGAGTGTGTGTATGTGTTCACATAACCACCTCCTTATAGCTGGACGATCTTCTTAAGGTTTCTGTAGAGTGTTTATGTGTTCCCATACCCACCTCCTCATATCTGGACGATCTTCTTAAGGTTTCTGTAGAGTGTGTGTATGTGTTCCCATCCAGACCTCGTAGATGGACGATCTTCTAACGGTTTCTGTAGAGTGTGTGTGTATGTGTGTGTGTTTCCATCCCCCACCTCACAGCTCGACGATCTTCTAAATTTTCTGTAGAGTGTGTACATGTGTTCCCATCCCCCACATCACAGCTGGACGATCCTCTAACGGTTTATGTATAGTGTGTGTATGTGTTCCCATTCCTACCTCACAACTGGATGATCTTCTACGGGTTTCTGCCGTGTGTGTATGTGTTCCCATACCCATCTCACAGATGGACGATCTTCTAAAGTTAGTTAATTAGTAGACAGATCATCCTCGTTGCACATCGAACCATTCAATCCATAAGTGCTCGGATGTTCTCAGCAAATTCCGCAGCGTGTAGCGGCTAATCTGGGCTTTTCACAGTCCACAGACCTTTAGATCTTCTAAAGGTTTCTGCATAGTGTGTTTATGTGTTCCCATACCCACCTCACAGCTGGACGATATTCTAAAGGTTTCTGTAGGGTGTGTGTATGTGTTCCCATCCCCCACCTCATAGCTGGCCGATCTTCTAACGGTTACTGTGGAGTGTGTATATGTGTCCCCATCCCCAACTCACAGCTGGATGATCTTCTACGGGTTTCTGTAAAGTGTGTGTATGTTCTCATCCCAACCTCACAGCTGGAGGCGCTTCTACAGGTTTCTAAAGGCTGGAGGATCGACTTCACTGCACTGGGTTTATCCCATTTGTTTCGGTCTCTTTCAGCAGAGCAGCCCGCCGAAAGCGTCACACAGAGGACGAACTCTGTAGCTTCAGCAATGACCCGCACGGGTTCTTGATAAGAGTGAGCTCGTGAACCGAGTGACACAGTCTTAAAGCGAGGCCAGGACATTTGGAACGTGAGGCAGGCCGCTTAACCACTCCGACATGGAGACTCTGCTGTATTATCTTGCATTTGCTAATACTCAAGGTATTATTACACTGTTTGAGTGATCTTGCGTATATGAATACATTAACACATTAGGTGGTTAAGATTAGCTTTCAAATAAGTACAGCACTTACATAGTAGATGGTTTAACTGCGGTGGCGTGAATGTTTGTGTGAGTGACTACCTGTTGATTATAGCTTGTAATACGTAACTTCCATTGTATTCGGATACCTACATAAGTGCTCCAGTCTCCTACCATTAAGACAAGTTCCGTAGCAGTCTCGTACAACCTGTCGTGGGTAGGTGGAGAGTTAGGATCGTGACACTGTAGACCTGATTGCACCGAGGTTTGATTGATTGATTGATTGATTGATTGATTGATTGATTGATTTAGGAACCGACATCACAGCATTCGGGACATTCCCATAAGCGCTCCGTCCCATCCTCAGCAGCCAGTGAAGAGTTCCAACACTAATAGTTCCAGTAGCAATCTGATTATAGTGTCCGTCTCGCCTTTCCTCTGAGCGTCGAGCGTCGGCCAGATCCCCTCGTCACAACTCGCTGCCTCAGTCTTACCACACTATGGTGATCCATTTGCTCCTCTGAGGTGTACACGTGCTCCCACCGAGGAATATATTGCCAGTGTGTCCTTCTTATAGTAAACGCGGAAAGCTGACGTCGTACTCTCGTCAATCAATCAATCAGGATGCCGTCTCCACAATGAAGGTGCAGTTCCCCTTATACTTGTTAACCATTGTCCACTCCCATGGACTGCTACTATATATTTCACGTTTCGTCTTCGTGGTATGTCAGATTGTTGTCGATTTTTACTGTGTCGGTGTGTGTTTGTTTGATCTGTGCTGGCGAAGGCTTTGGCAGCAACGTCCAGTTTGTTTTTGTAATCGTGTTTTAGTAAAGCTCACAATCTACTTCACGTTTTTTGGTGATTCATTCATTGCCACAATGAAGGTTGGCTGCAATGGATCTCCAATACTGTCTGTCTCTCGCCTTGACAGTACATTCTGTCAGACTGATGTTTGTCCATCTCTTGATATTATCTTCCCACCTGTATCGTTGTCTACCTCTTGCTTGCTTGCCCGTGGGGCTGGGCGGTTTCCCAGATCATTTCCGCGTCTAGCGTTTCATTGTCTGGATGGCTGTGTGAGTGCACCAAAATGGGATCTTCCCAGCCACGTGAGTTAGCGAGGCAGAGCGTTTCAAGATGTACCGCATCGTGCAGCCAGGGTCGTGGTTTGAGCGGCAAAAGAGCAAAAATTTTGTACGACCGTTCGACAAAGTCTCGATAAGCGCCCCCTCTCTCCTCGATGAGTAGTGGGCCTGCAGTCAGTAAGCTGGTATAGCTTTTTTTCGGTTAGTCCTGCCGTCGTCTTGAAAGCTCGTCGGTAGGGTCCAGTGGTTTTGCATGTATCACCTGTACCGAGGGGCGCGCTTTAGCGATGCCTCTTGGCTTGCGTGTGCGTGAATAGTCCGTCTGTCCGATAGGTATCTGGTTGATCCTGCCAGTAGTCATATGCTTGTCTCAAATGCTTAAACTGTCTCGGATGGCTGTGTGAGGTACACCAGAATGGGATCTTCCCAGCCCGTGAGTTAGCGAGTCAGGCGTTTCAAGAATGTAGTCATATGCTGTCTCAGCTTTAGCGATGCTACTCTCGGCTTGCGTGTGCATGAACGTCTGTCCGTCATCGCCATGTGCACATTTGCGCTGGAGAGGTCAACCGTAAATCGGGAGATCTGCTCGCAACTTAGACAGCCATCTTTTGTGGGCATTTCTCGCCTCATGTTTGTGTGTGGTCTGCTCTGGCGGTCATTTTCCCTCTTCGGTGAAGGAAATCGTGTTATTCCTAAAATTCATACGCTCATGCTTGTCGCTAAGCTTGTCTTAAAACTGAAAATTAAGAATTGACGGAAGGGCCCGAGGGTCCCGAGAGCCAATAAAAAAGGGGTAACTGGCCGGGTTGGCATTTTTTCCTTAACCCCCCTCCCCCAAAA
>JACEFZ010003630.1:0-26143 GCA_014155875.1 Cepaea nemoralis | reverse complement strand
CCTTGCCATTGTCCAAGTTTCACATCCATACACAAGAGCAGGTTCTATTATCCCTCAACACTCTTTTTCTCGTTTCAATTGACATATTTTTTATTGGTCAGAATGTTTTTCATCTTGCAAAAGGCTACTTTCGCTATGGCGATTCTTGTTCTAATCTCTTCAAGGCATCTCTCGTCAGATGTTATGACTGTTCCGAGATAATTGTATCGTCACCCTCCCCCCCCCCCACCCCCGATGTGTCTCCACCTTGCCGCGGTGTGGGGGGGGGGCGGGGGCTTGCGTGTCCCAGTGACCCCAAGAGCATTGTCGACGGAAGCAAAACTACATGTCGGACAGCCCTTGGGTTAGGGACCAGACCAAGAGAGGCACAATCTGCTGCTCTGCAGATAGACTGAGAATAGCAGTCAAAACATCAAATCAGGCGCACGAAGCCACAGATGCTTGGTCCAGACACATACTCAGAGGCTCCATCTGAGGGATATGGCTGAACACCTCTAAGCCATTAACCCTTGGTTGTGAGAGAAAGGCCGATACTCACGTATTGCAAAACGGAAGTGAGATGCTGAGCACGCTACATGCTTAGTTTGGATATGTGTACGAAGGCTCTCAGCTGGGGGATATGAGGGATCCCCGGATGAAAGGGCCTGGCCGTTTTCTCGCTCAGATACACGGAGGTAAGGTGCTGAGCCGGCGGCACATGTAGTATACCTCATGAGCGAGATCCAAGGGAAAAAATGTTCCCCAATCACACGAAACGATTACGAAATATGTCTGTATGTATACTCACAGAGAGTGTTGTTAAAGGTGGAAAAAGTCTCAATGACACGAAATGGAATGCTTGGCTAGCGAATCCATTGCGGGGACCGAAGTCAGAAGCGAAAGCTTACCTAGTGGATGTCGCCCTAGTTTGTGCCAAGTAGCGAGTCGGAATGAATGACGTAATAGATAAGGTATAAAATATAGGAGAAGTAATCTAGAACCAATAGATAGAAAAAGTCGCCAAGTGTGACATGTGAAGGTAGAAACGTCACAGAGTGATAGTTTAGCAACAGAGGGGTTGAGCTTGGGCTGGCGGTATGGAAGGCGGCATGCAACGATTCAACGAGAAGATATTCTTAACGATCTTTCAAGAGATGGCAGTGGTAGCTGGAAACCACTTGATAGAAGAGCTGAATCATTAAAGCATCACTCATTTCAGGCTGAACAGAGAGCTAGCTATGAAGGTATGAATTGGGACTAGGCGAGAATGTCCAAGGTGATGGAGAGATCGACCAGCAGAAGGTATCCAAATAGATACGAGGCAGTGCGGCATTGTATTGGAATGTAGATAGGTTCAGCGGTGTCATTTATATTTAGTGCTAAATACCGACCCTCCTGGATGTACAGGAACGGTATATGGATTATAATTATTGTTCTCATTGACCTTGTCACCAGCTGATCGACAGAAAATAAATGTGGACATTCCAGACATGTTATCCGGCTTACAGTTGTCGATCCGTTTGAACGTGCTTCTGAAATCTGTTATTTGGTGTTACCTGGACCACGAGTTGCAGTTGATTATTGTTATCATTATGTTATTCACCATCTGGCAGTCTGTCCGTTCCTGGTTTGTTCTTGAGCGACAAGTAGCAAGCGAAATACCCAATACATGAAAGTGAGGAACCAAAGCAGCCATGAGCAGGACGTGGCAATTCCTCGGGTGAGCCCAGTTACAGAGCAGTATAGGCCGGCTCTGTAATTATGGAAGCCTCCTTGGATAGCGGGGAATGCCCATGGTCTGCCCCTGCCTTCCCTTGAGGGTCGACCAAGATGTCTTTGACCGTTCTACCCTGACCAGCTGAGATGTGGACGACACAACAACAAAAAGTCTAACGTGCCTCGAAACCCGAGGAATACTAACTTCAAAATGCCCGCCGAAGTCGGAAGTGCCGGCCTACGGGTGGCAAAATAAAAATTGGCACTTCGCAATTACGTCCGAGTGACATGTCTTTCGTGCTAGTAACAGCTTCGACTACCTAGTTTCCGAACGCCGCTCATGTCCGGAACAGCTCTGACTAGATAGTTTTCCGAATGTCCGTCGTGCCCGGAACTATAGAGTCGTGCTCTGACTATTTAGTCCCCGGGGCACAACGACAGACACATGTCCGAATCGAAAACTCGCTGAGTGGATACCGTCTGCAGACCGGTCTGGTTTGTGCGGGAATGGACCGGGGCGAACGAAATGCCCAATATATTGAAGTGAGGAATTAAAGCAGCCATGAGCAGGACGTGACGATTCCCTCGGTGAGCCCAGCACTAGGGCGCAATGTGTCGGCCTTGCAATTATGGAAGCCGCCCTGAATGGCGGAAAATTCTATGGACTGTCCCTGCCTTTCCTCGAGGATGATCGTGAAGCCTTCGACTGTTCCAACTTGACTAGCTGGTATGTGGACGGTACCACAAAAGTGAGAGTCTCCCAGGAATGCTAACCTGGTCAAAATTGCACGCTAAAAGTCGGATGTGTTGGCCAAAGAGTTTAGGCCCTAGGTTGCCTTACGGGACACACCGCAATCACATCTGAGAAAACACTCCGGATGAACGCAAAAAAGAAGAAGTATCGATTCACTTGTTGAAGAATATTCCCATTTACTTGTATGTTGAGTTGAGTTAAGAACCAACATCACTGCACTCAGGACACATTCCCATACGTGCTCAGTCCCCTCGCTCAACAGCCAGCGAAGAGTCATGCTACTAATCGTTCCCACCGCTATCTGATTAAAAGTTCTCATAGTCTTCCCTCTCAGTTTTGTGATTCTTCCAGAACCCCTGCCAATCCCCCGTAATCTCATTCTTTCCACATATGGGTTCTCAGTCTGTTCCTCCGCCTTCTCCACCTGGTCCCACAAGCGCACGACCACCTCCACCTTGTCCATAGGCAAGATACCACCAAGAGGTGCATTCCCTGCTAGCCTATCAGCCTGTTCATTCCCTCGTACACCCGACGAGAGCCATTCCACACGAAACATTCCTTTCTCCACCTTGCTAAGTATATTTTTTGAATCCGTAATGAACACAACGTGTGTTGCAGTAGTCTCCTCTAGCCACCTGAATGCCGCTGTTACTGCCTCCACCTCCATCCTAATGCTGGAGGTCGTAGTCTCATATGCCAGGCTCTCCTTTTTGAAGACGCGCCCATTAGCCTTTGCAATAAAGCCCCCTACGTCTGTTTCTCACCACTGACCCATCTGTGTAGACGACTATGTCACTTTGATGTGTGTTGCTCTGGAACAGCTGTTGCACTTCAAACTCAGTGCGGCCCGCTGCCCATTCTCTGCACTCACGACCCAGTGTTATTATTACATTGTGCCAGTCCGTCATGTCATCCGGAACTTCAACCCACTCTCTTTCACGATTGATGGTCTCTAGATAACACACCTGACTTATAGAAAGTTCTGCCTGTGCCATCCAGGACCCGCCTCGTCTTAGTCTATGAGCCTTTACCATATCCATTGCTGCACTTGTATATAACATTGTGGTACTTCGTTCTTCCTAGTGACGACTATAACCTGTGTCTTTTTACAATTTCATTCCAACCCCAGCTGCTCACTGTGTACAACAACTGCATCTACTAATTGTTGCAGATCCTGCGCATTGTCTGCAATCAATACTGTATCATCTGCATATCTAATGTTATTGATGATTCGTCCTCCAATGCTGATTCCATTTATATCTTCTACATTTCTGAAAATATTTTCACTGTATAGGTAAAAGTGATCTGGAGACATTACACATCCCTGCCTAACACATCTTTTAATTGGCTGATACTGTCCCACTTCATTATCAATCCTTATGGCAGCTTGTTGTTTCCAATATTTGTTTTTATAAGTCTGATGTCTTTCCCATCAATTTGTAGATATGCAAGCATATCCAATATGTTGACATATCTAACTCTATCAAAAGCTATTGTGTAATCAATAAAGCAAAGATGTATATTCTTGTTTACTTCTATAGCACGTTCAATAACTGTTCGCAGCATATACATAGCATTTACTGTACCCTTTCCTTCTACAAACCCACATTGTTCTTCTCTTATTTCAGGTTGTAATTTCTTCCTCACTCTTTACTTGATAATTCGTAGCAAAATCTTTGTGATGTGTCTCATTTTACTAATTGTTCTATGTTGATCACATTCCAAGGCTCCTGATTTCTTTGGGATTGTAATAAATACAGAGTTACATAATTCAGAAGGTATCTCTCCAGTATCATATAATGTGTTCAGCAGTCTGGTGACTTGATCTAGTCCATATTCTTCTAAAGCTTTAATGATTTCTGTTGTGATGTTATCTGCACCAGGAGCCTTGCCAGCTTTCATATGCCTAAGAATATTTCGAGCCTCCATCTTCAAAATTGGTGGTCCTTCGTTATTAAATATAATATCATACTGTTCCTCTCTGTTATCCTCATAAAGGTTTTTCACATAATCTGTCCATACATGTATAATCTGATCTTTTTCTATTATGATTTTGCCATCTTTAGTTTTTAGACAGCCTGTTGATGTACTTGTTCTTTTATTAGTAAGTTCCTGAATTCTTTTATGCACTAATTTGGTATTTTGACTGTTGTGTTGTTTTTCAATTTCTAAGCACTTTTCCTCAAGCCATGCTTCTTTTGCCTCCTTACATAATATTCTGACTTATCTGTGGATTTCTTCATATTTGACAGAATTATTTTTGTTGAGTCTTCTTGTTTCCATTAGGTGTAAAATTTCTTCAGTCATCCATTTCTTACGACCCGCCTTCTTTAATTTTGGAATAGTTGATTCTGCAGCCAAACTGATTGAATTCTTCAACATTTCCCATTGATCATCCACATCCTGGAATAGGATCTCTAGATCAGACAATATATCAAATCTGTTCTGTACTTCTATGTTGAATTTGTTTTGTATTTCCTTGTCATTACTCAATGTACACAAATCATATTTAGTGTTTCCTGTTATATACTTGACTTTCTTCAACTTTATCCTCAATGTTCCTGTAAGTAATCTGTGGTAACTATAATAATCAGCACTGGGAACTGTTTATGCTATTGTTAACGCGTTTCTAAATCTTCTGCTAATCAGAATATAGCCAATCTGATTTCTAATCCTGTTATCAGGACTCCTCCATGTTCATAATCTTCTAGGGTGTTGCTGAAACCAGGTGTTTCCTATTATGAAATAAATAATTATTAGGAAATTCAAATATACAGTAAATGTACATGAAAAATAATCGTAATGTTTACAAAGACGGACGGTACAGGACAAGTGTTCATTACAGGTGTGTATAGTTTGCAACATTCATAGGTGGAGCAAGGCTAGCGTCCACCTTATCTGCTTCTGAGTAATTTGGACCTTATTCTCGATATCGTTCGTGTTCGTTTTCGGATTTAATCCTTTGTTCGCGGGTGCAATATTTCAGAATAATACTCCGGGGAGGGGGGGGGGGGGGGGGTCATCGCTGGAGGTACGAAGTTCGTCTTCTGTACAATGATTTCGGCAGGCGGCCAGCTGATTTGCGAAGAGGCTGAGCTATATAGGGGAAGAACGCGGTGCAGTTAAGTCTATCTTTTTCCCTTTTCACCCGTTTTAATTACAGACCTCTAGAAAAATGGACGACCCTTTGCAGTTCCACTGCATCATGCATTTTCATGCACAGTTTATCTCTTATATATTGTGTCCATTGTTTGTTAGTCGACCAATCTCGGTCCTTCTATTACCTTCTGTCATTGTTGTCGTGAAATACTGAGAGTTAATGATTCCCAGATGGACGACTGTATACACCGACTGACCAGGTGGAGGAAGGGTTAACAAGTGAAGCAGTGGGGGTAACGGACAAAGGAGTGACCGGGCGCATGTGTTTATAGGTCAGACACAGAAGGGGCCGGCTACCCGCACAGGTAAACTGTCGAGTGGAAAAATTGGTTTGCGACTAAGGCAGACAGCATTATCGGATAGCATATTGCGGTCTGAATGTATGAATAATGGAAGAGTTTCAGATCTGTAATTTTCCACTAACTGTGAAAATGAAGTCTGGATGTGAGGTGTCCAGCAATGTCAAGGACTATGCGGCACAGATGACCTATAAAGAGTGTCCACTTCTTTGTGTAAGTTTAGTGGGTGTTCCAAACTGAACTGAAGGAGATATGTTCTTGAGTGGGAATAGAAATACACGTCCCTAATGATGGAAAGAGGGGATAGTAGTGTGTTATTCGCTAAGTGTTTTTTCGATTCCAGGAACATAGATGCCTAAATAAGGTTTCCATACCAGTGCGGGACTTATCAACTAAGAGAAAACACAGATGGCGGTGGTCAAGATCACCCAGTGTTGATAACCCACAAGAAAGCACTTTAAAGTAATAAAGCACGACACTTGTGCATAAGAAAGGAAAGAAAAGAAGTGTCATCTTAATAAGTCAGGAGGACAGAGAACGAAAAATAGAGATCATACAAACTAAAGAAAAAAAGACTAAAATGACTCAGTATCGAAGAGTTGCAAGGTGCATACAAAGTGCCTATATCAATTAAGAACTATCCAGTGTAGAACTTTTACAGGACAAAAATAGAGAATAATAGAAACTCGATGTGTTTTCCAGGATGGAATTAAGAACGCTATAAGATAATAAAGAACATTCAGTTTACGCTGACAGCATATGGTGATCGGGTTAAATACATTCATACAGTGGTGAACATGTTTTTCATTACAAAAAACGGATATATCTACAGACTCAAGCAGACGGAGCTGTCAGGGTGAGACCGTTCTGTTATATCTATGTCATGTCCTGTACTCTAGCTGAGAGAAGAGACGAGAGAAGCCACGGAGACTATCTATCAACATCTTATCTGGCAGCCACACTAGAAGAACATACCAACTACATAGACAATATCCATACATACACCAGACATAGTTTTTATTAATAAATCTGTTATCTTATCGTTGAAAGGAACTGTTGTCGGAGTATATGTTGAGGGAAGAATAGAGAGAGTGAAAGAAATAGATATATGGAAGGGAAGACAGAAGAGAGGAGTGTAGACAAAAGTCAGTCAATAATCCCAACAGATAATAAGTTTAAAGATGTGCTTGTTGAGTCCAGTCTCCTCTCGGGAATTTAACAGGACATAATTGGTGGAGCGAGCGGGATACGTACATACAGAATACCCATATGACCGGAAGGCATAACATGGCATATGAATAAAGGGGTACTTGCATATTGGCACAGGCATAGCGGAGTACCTACATGTTGGGACATACTGATTGGAATAAATAGAAGTATATATTGATGACTTTTAATGGAAGGACGTCCATTGGATATATGGTGCCATTACATTTATGGTAGAAACATTTCATTAATGATGGTGACTTTGCAGTGAGAAAGTTCCAGACAGGGTGAATGTGGATAGGTGGTAAGACACATTACATACCTAGTCACACGGTCACACGTCTACATAAGTCTTTATCCTATATCTCCTCTTGTGGATGAGAGAGTGGTTGTGATGTACTGTGTGGTGTTGGAGATTTATAATAATTAATAGACATAGATAAATGATATAGGTTCTAGGTAGATTATCTGTTTATAGTGAGTACTCTTTACTGCCTTGAGGTGTCTTTACGCAACGTGCTGACTTATCTGCTGTAACTATGGCAACTCCTAAAGTAACTACAGCCGAACTGAGGGCCAACGGGGAGGCAATTGGTTTAGCTGGTTCCGAGCTAACGGATTACATACAAGAAAGAGAGCGAGAGTTTCGTCAAGCGGAAAGGGAAGAGCGTAATACCCAGTTGGAAGCAGAAGAAGCCCACAAGATAAGGGAACATGAATACCGCATGCGAGAACTGGAGCTCAAGACCCAAACTAAGGGAGAAATAGATGGAGTGGAAGGAAGTTCTTCGTCACCTGGTGCAACCCATATGAGTGGACATGGTTTACCATGCCATGAAGTTTCCCTTAGCTGTCTACGATCAGTCTAAGGAACGCTTTGACCAGTACGCATCTCGTTTTCGAAGCAATGTCAGTCGCTATGGGGCTGGATCGGAGCAGATGGGCTCTTAAACTATCCCAGGGATTAATCGGTTCGGGATTTGAAGTGTACACACGCTTACCACCAGGACAGGAAAATAATTACCAGGAATTAAAAGCCGCTTTGATGAAACATTTTGACATAACCGCACAAACGTATAGGAAGAAGTTTAGATCGTCTAGACGAGAGCCGGGAGAACTATTCGCCGCCCTACAGTCTGAGGCTGAAATCCTATCTACAGAAATGGATGGGACTTGGCAGAATTCAAGAGGGATTATGAGAGTCTCGAAGAGATGATGGTGGTAGACCAAATGCGAAAGCAAATGTCGAAACCTCTCAGAACCTTCTTGGGAGAACAAGGGGTGGAACGGATTGATGTTGTGAATAAGCTGGCGGAACGATTCGTGGAAGTACATGGTGAAACTGAGGAACTAAGTACACAAACCAAAGGTCAGGAGAAAACAGAGAAAAAGAAACCTAAAAACTGGGAAGGAGAAAAAGGGGAACCTTATATAAAGCACACAGAGGAGAGTTCAGAGAAGGTGAAGGTAGGAAACCAGAGCACCTCGAATTCTCAAGCGAAACGACAGTGGTCTGAGAAGTGGTGTTCATTTTGCAAGGCGGCCTCTCACAACACCAAAGACTGCAGATCGAAACCTAAAAGTTCTTACTTCGCAGCATGCAAAGTGATTCCTACATCGGTGATCACAGACAAGGCTGAGGTCGGCGAAGGAGAAAGGAACAAAAAGGACACACGGAAACCTAGGAAGGGAACAGGGTGCACTCACTGCCAGTCGACAACACATAATACTGTGGACTGCAGATGCAAGGCCAAACACGCCAATTGCATAACCAACCTCGAGGAAGTAAAAGAGGAAGGCAAGGAAACGGTCAAGGAGATGAAAGGCACTCAGGACCAAGAGAGACCACCTGTGGTTGAACTTATTGAAGTCAATGGCCAGCAGGTTGTTTGTCTCTACGATACCGGTTTGGATGGGGAAGCGGTGGTGGACGCCAGCTTGGTAAGCCCAGACCAATTTACAGGGGAGACCATAGAGATACAGCCGGCAATGAGGAGTGCCTGTTACCATGACGCTGCCAATCGCCAAGGTGGAGATTAAATCCAGGTACGTCACGGGCATTATTCCAGCTGCTGTATTATCTGACTCCTTATTTCCAATGATCATTGGCACGAAATATGTCTTTTTGGGGATGCCCAAACAGCCAACCCAAAAGGGAACAGTAGTCAGTGGATCTCAAGGGAAGGAAAAAGAGGCAGAGACACTATGCGACAACTCAGGGATAGGAGAATTGCATACTGCCCAGAGGAAGGATACTACGTTGCATCCTTGCTACAGGAAGCTGCAAAGAAGTGCTGAGCCACCAGAACGGGGGACAGTACTTTCTGAAGAATCAACTACTCTATCGGAGAGCTGGGAGGGGAGATAACCTGCATGAGCAGTGGATGGTTCCAGAGACCCACCGTCCTCACATTCTTCAGAGTGGACACATCATAGGCGAGAATCGACATATGGGTGTCAGAGAGACCTTGCAGCAAATATCCGGCCATTATTGCTGGCCAGGAATGACCGGAGATGTACGCCGGTGGTTGAAGTCTTGTTCGGAGTGCCAGAAAGCACCACCCAACAAGCGAATTAAGAGGAAACTAGCTCTTAAAATGGAAGACAAAGTGGAAGTGTGGAGTCCAGCAGAGACCAATATACTCCAAGTAGGATGGAAAGGACCTTATCCTGTGGAAAAGGTTGTGTCCAAGAACATCTACAAAATACGGATCGGGGAAGAGCAGAAAAATCTCCCCAGACATCTCATTAGGAAATATGAGGAGAGATCCGGGAGCAAAGCTTCGCACTTTATGGTGATGGCAGCCATTGGGACAAAGGTTACCAGTCCAGACGAAGACCAGAGATCGCCAGTACAACATAGGAGGGCCTATGGGACAGTACGTGATAGGTCAGATTTACCCAACGACAGGAGGAGGGAAATCACAAGTCAGGGAAAGGACAAGAGTGAAAGTTTCACCGGTAACCAAGTTCAGAAGGGGTGGGTAACGTCGGGAAAAGCGAGAATTACCCAGGACTCCAACCAAAGATTGGCTGACCAGATATAATATCGCCCAAGATGGTCCTGGAAGCAAAAGTCCAGGAGATTTGGGAAAGACGACTCGGTCCATCGAGGACGAGGTGGAACATCCCCAGAGGCAAAGCCGGGGGAAACCAAGAGGACATGGAAGCAGTGTTACAATCAGGATGGGACAATCCGTCTGTATTGTGAGCCGTCGCTGACGCAAGTCGAAAGTAGGTCGACTGAACGTACAGGAGCGAAGAGCCAACACTAGTTTCAGTCGTGAGTAGTATAGTAGGGTGTCAATTAGAGCGCCTACTGGATAATGAGTGGAGCCATGTGAGGATCCAATCATATCATCAACATGTGATGTTAATAGCTACTTCGCAGAAGCTCAAGGAACGGTGGATGTGATGGACGTTGTTGCTGCAACTGGACTTCACAATGGAATACATCCTTGGTAAGGAGAAGGTATGAGCAGATTTCTTATCCAGACATCCAGCTCCGGAGGAAGAAGACTAGGGTTGTGGATCATGGGAATCAAACCTACAGTGAGAAAGATTCGACGCGGTCTAATCTCTTAAGAGGGGGCCTATGTCGTGAAATACTGAGAGTTAATGATTCCCAGATGGACGACTGTATACACCGACTGACCAGGTGGAGGAAGGGTTAACAAGTGAAGCAGTGGGGGTAACGGACAAAGGAGTGACCGGGCGCATGTGTTTATAGGTCAAGACACAGAAGGGGCCGGCTAACCGCCCAGGTAAACTGTCGAGTGGAAAAATTGGTTTGCGACTAAGGCAGACAGCATTATCGGATAGCATATTGCGGTCTGAATGTATGAATAATGGAAGAGTTTCAGATCTGTAATTTTCCACTAACTGTGAAAATGAAGTCTGGATGTGAGGTGTCCAGCAATGTCAAGGACTATGCGGCACAGATGACCTATAAAGAGTGTCCACTTCTTTGTGTAAGTTTAGTGGGTGTTCCAAACTGAACTGAAGGAGATATGTTCTTGAGTGGGAATAGAAATACACGTCCCTAATGATGGAAAGAGGGGATAGTAGTGTGTTATTCGCTAAGTGTTTTTTCGATTCCAGGAACATAGATGCCTAAATAAGGTTTCCATACCAGTGCGGGACTTATCAACTAAGAGAAAACACAGATGGCGGTGGTCAAGATCACCTCAGTGTTGATAACCCACAAGAAAGCACTTTAAAGTAATAAAGCACGACACTTGTGCATAAGAAAGGAAGAAAAGAAGTGTCATCTTAATAAGTCAGGAGGACAGAGAACGAAAAATAGAGATCATACAAACTAAAGAAAAAAAGACTAAAATGACTCAGTATCGAAGAGTTGCAAGGTGCATACAAAGTGCCTATATCAATTAAGAACTATCCAGTGTAGAACTTTTACAGGACAAAAATAGAGAATACTAGAAACTCGATGTGTTTTCCAGGATGGAATTAAGAACGCTATAAGATAATAAAGAACATTCAGTTTACGCTGACAGCATATGGTGATCGGGTTAAATACATTCATACAGTGGTGAACATTTTTTCATTACAAAAAACGGATATATCTACAGACTCAAGCAGACGGAGCTGTCAGGGTGAGACCGTTCTGTTATATCTATGTCATGTCCTGTACTCTAGCTGAGAGAAGAGACGAGAGAAGCCACGGAGACTATCTATCAACATCTTATCTGGCAGCCACACTAGAAGAACATACCAACTACATAGACAATATCCATACATACACCAGACATAGTTTTTATTAATAAATCTTTTATCTTATCGTTGAAAGGAACTGTTGTCGGAGTATGTGTTGAGGGAAGAATAGAGAGAGTGAAAGAAATAGATATATGGAAGGGAAGACAGAAGAGAGGAGTGTAGACAAAAGTCAGTCAATAATCCCAACAGATAATAAGTTTAAAGATGTGCTTGTTGAGTCCAGTCTCCTCTCGGGAATTTAACAGGACAATTGTTATTTCTAAATCACTGTGATACTGAATATGCCACAGTATTTCAGTATGGTGTTTATGAAACACCTTTCTTCGCTGTTCAGATCTGTCAAAATATCTACATTTGTCTGGTTATTAATATACGGTATACTTAGAATTTATCTTTAAAATTTAAGTTAAAAGGAACGTCGATTTTCGTTTTTAGTCAATGTGAATGATCCCATGTCTCTTTATGTGCTCAAGACATTTCGAATTTGAAATCTTGATCCCATTTAGTAATTCTCTCTTCGTTTAACAAGATATTCGTCCACTTTCTTTTTCTGTATATTCATATTTAAATGCCATTAATTCTGTCTTCTAACTGTTTGTTCGTAGTCCATGACTGAGCACCATTTAACAATGTAAGGTACACATTCAGAACACTTAGTAAGAGACAGTGTTAACACGTGAGAGATCATTGGTTGTTTCTTAAAATATGTTAATGTTGTGGTATACAACTTTGATGAATACAATTTCATTTTTTCTTTATTTCAGTTTATTTCCCAACTGCCTTCGTCTGTTATTATATGACGAAGATAAGAAAATATGTTGACTTATTTGATGCTTTCTCATTTTATGTATAATCTCGAAGCTCGATTCTCAAATGTTTTGTCAATTATTATGGTTTTTGTCTGTGTTATGTTACCGCCGCTATTTTCACAACGCATGTTAAAACAATACACTTGGTAATGCAAAGTTTTCGCTTAAGTAAAATGATAATTTCGCTAAAATATCTGCTAATAGCTTGGCACGAGACCAGAACAATTTTGATCTAAATCGTCGCCATCAATTCACGAGATCTGTTTGCCGCGTCCAACAAGAGGAGAGTGCATTAATGTCACCGCCGCTTTTCCCACAACTAATTGTAAGCTTCCTGGTCGGATTCTCGTCCATCGCAAACAAGATCAAACATGTTTATTGAGCGATGTTTGCCAACACTGTCGTGGTTATTACCGTTATAAAACTACCCAACCGCTGTAACCTCTACAGTCTAATATAGAAGTGGAGCAGCAGAGAAAGTACGAAGGAAACAAGTAACAACCACATGTTTGGCTTGTTTTCCTGTTATAAATTAACCTCAGTAGTCTGGATGAAGAATCCAACATATGTACACGGCAATGGACGCGATCTACACATAATCTGTTGTAAAAAGGCAACGATCCCGTCTCTATACCTATTTGGTTATAGGAAGACGACAGCAAAACACTTTATACAAATTCTGTTATAGGAAGACGATAGTCCAAACACTATATGCAAATTATGTTATAGGAAGACGACGGTCGAAACGCTCTATACACATTATGTTATAGGAAGACGACAGTAGAAACGCTCAATACAAATTCTGTTATGGGAACAACCGGCATACTGCAATCATATTATATTATTGGGAGATTACTAACCTTCAGATGTTACCAGGGCACTGGACACCGACTCTTTAGATGATTTTAAACTTGCGCAGCATATAGGCATAATGTCATGTTTGTTGCCCTTATTCGTCCGTGCATTCAGGCCCTCAAATTGCGATGGTACTAGCACATCACAACCCCACAACAGGTCCCTGCTTCGGATCTTGTTCTTTCGGAAGGACAGGAATCAGAGTACTTAGCGTGTGGCAACATCAGGTTCCTCTGGGAACAAAATGCCTTATATGAATTCTTACCATTCCCTTTTCAAGTTAGAGGCAGACGCCCTAAGACAGTCACAACCTCTTTCCTGTTTAGAAAACGCAAAAGGAATCACATATAACGATGATGTCATGGTCTAATAGATATGGAGACCCGGTAACGCATTAGATTAACGTATGACGTACCAATGTATTGTCCCGAGTACAATCTCCACACCTTCCGTACCGCAGGCGGCTCTTGGATCACCACAGTCAGACCACATAAAAAGGTAACATACAGGTAAAGGACCCTTTCTCTATACCTTGAGGCTATTGGATATATGGTGCGAGCCTCGTATTTATTTTATTAACAAATTAGCACTGTATGGGTGGGTATCTCACAGGTCGCTTTAACTTTCAAGACTCCTCCGAAGTCGGAGAGTGTCTGCCTGGATGGCGAGGAACCACCAGTCTGCACATCAATAAGCCAGACATGGGACAATAGATACTCACGCAAACCTCAGGTCCTGTATGACATCACACTGATGTTGGACAACAGGATGTCTTCATCCGGCATACAGGACTTCGCGCTGGAGTTCACAGCCAGCGAACACAAGCAAGCGAGCAACTTTCAAGAACATTGCCCGGTGCCCTTTTTAGGCAGGTTCGAATTGAGAACTCAGGTCGGTTCTAAAAAAATTCCTGCGTTGACGAGGATCGTCAAATATTCTCTAATATTTCTGCGTTCCTCTCTAGAGGGGAGTGCTTCACAGTAGTTATGCACCACAAAGTCAGCGTGTTCAACTTCAGCTTGCATTTATATATGGTTTATATTCTATAGATAGGTTTCTTCCATGGTAACAGGCTCTATCTAACAGCGTTAGATTTATACATTTGTATATGATTTATATTTTATAAATATATTTCTTCCCAGGTAATAGGTTCTATCTACCAGTGTTAGATTTATACATTTGTATATCTTATAGATTCTCTAGATAGATTCCATCCCAGGTAATAGGTTCTATCTACTAGTGTTAGATTTATACATTTGTATATCTTATAGATTCTCTAGATAGATTCCATCCCAGGTAATAGGTTCTATCTACCAGTGTTAGATTTATACATTTGTATATCTTATAGATTCTCTAGATAGATTCCATCCCAGGTAATAGGTTCTATCTACTAGTGTTAGATTTATACATTTGTATATCTTGTAGATTCTCTAGATAGATTCCATCCCAGGTAATAGGTTCTATCTACCAGTGTTAGATTTATACATTTGTATATCTTATAGATTCTCTAGATAGATTCCATCCCAGGTAATAGGTTCTATCTACTAGTGTTAGATTTATACATTTGTATATCTTATAGATTCTCTAGATAGATTCCATCCCAGGTAATAGGTTCTATCTACCAGTGTTAGATTTATACATTTGTATATCGTATAGATTCTCTAGATAGATTCCATCCCAGGTAATAGGTTCTATCTACCAGTGTTAGATTTATACATTTGTATATCGTGTAGATTCTCTAGATAGATTCCATCCCAGGTAATAGGTTCTATCTACTAGTGTTAGATTTATACATTTGTATATCTTATAGATTCTCTAGATAGATTCCATCCCAGGTAATAGGTTCTATCTACCAGTGTTAGATTTATACATTTGTATATCGTGTAGATTCTCTAGATAGATTCCATCCCAGGTAATAGGTTCTATCTACCAGTGTTAGATTTATACATTTGTATATCTTATAGATTCTCTAGATAGATTCCATCCCAGGTAATAGGTTCTATCTACTAGTGTTAGATTTATACATTTGTATATCTTATAGATTCTCTAGATAGATTCCATCCCAGGTAATAGGTTCTATCTACCAGTGTTAGATTTATACATTTGTATATCTTATAGATTCTCTAGATAGATTCCATCCCAGGTAATAGGTTCTATCTACCAGTGTTAGATTTATACATTTGTATATCGTGTAGATTCTCTAGATAGATTCCATCCCAGGTAATAGGTTCTATCTACCAGTGTTAGATTTATACATTTGTATATCTTGTAGATTCTCTAGATAGATTCCATCCCAGGTAATAGGTTCTATCTACCAGTGTCAGATTTATACATTTGTATATCTTGTAGATTCTCTAGATAGATTCCATCCCAGGTAATAGGTTCTATCTACCAGTGTTAGATTTATACATTTGTATATGGTTTTTATGCCGGTCTCCCTGGCTAAGGGTTTACGACAATTTTCATAATCCTGTTTATCCACGTGGGTAAACAGCAGCTGCGAAAAAATCGGCAGCGGTTCGCGCCGCGCTGGTAACTTACGGGGGTATGTGAGCCGGTCGTTTAGAAAGCATTGGCAAACTACTGAACGTAAAACTTGCCTAGTACATCAACAGCAGCTGAAAAATGATGGTGTTGACTGCAACGGCCTGAAAGGGATATAAAAAAAAATTAAGTTGCATGTCCTTCACAGGACGTAGCAGTCAACACCAGCATTTTCGCTGTTCGTGATTCCTGAGCAAATTTTACGTTCAGTAGTTTGCCATTGCTTTCTGAACGACCTGCTCCTATACCTTTTTTTCGAAAAAACCAGCACCGCCGTGTTTCGATTCCGTATAAACGGGCTCACAAACCGGGTTCGCAAAGGGATATGCAACATAGGGAAAGGGATATACAACATAAAAAGATATGGTTTATATTCTCTAGATAGATTCCATCCAAGATAATATGTTCTATCTACCAGTGTTAGATTTATACATTTGTATATTGTGTATAGTCTCTAGATAGATTCCATCCAAGATAATAGGATCTATCTACCAGTGTTAGATTTATACATTTGTATATGGTTTATATTCTCTAGATATATTCCATCCAATGTACAGGCTCTGTCTACCCATTTATTGTTCCTAACAATTTCACCACGGCAGCCCTATTACGGCCTACTCTATGCAATTTCTAACTGCCGTGGAATTCAGATATTTATTCCTTTGGGAAATAAAGAAGACTATACCACCCTTTCCTAGTTCGGCATGATCTGGTATACCTGCCGCTGTCGCCTTACACAATATGACAGAACATAGCACGGGATAACCTTTTCACTTTAAATTAATAACAGAATGACCCATGTTCTCCCTTGCCACTTGTCCTTTTCCTGCGTACTAATGAAGTCGACGATTTTCAACGGTTATCGTTGGCAGAAAATCCCAACCACAAGAAATTGTGCGGATGTGTGCGTGTATGTGTTTTGAATCCAAATACATAATTCTTTACCCCGCCTTAATAGTTTATTTGACATTCTAGCTTCCAGATAAGATAACTACCCCATTATTCTTGGCGCTGCAGGAAATGAGACCGCCTCTTGTGATCTGTTACTCACCACAGAATAACTAGCTATATGTTCACCGAGGAATACCCCATGTATACAACACAACACGATGGCATAAAGCCACCAAAAGCTGGTTCCTGTGGCTATTTACTTGACGTATATCTTTACCTTGAGAAATACTCAACTAAGTAAAATACAACAAACCACAAGATTAGAACAGATAATGCTAGTAACGGTGTCATTGTAACTATTTCTTGTGTGGCGTGGAGACAGACCATAAACAAGTAGGTCCATCCATCCATCATGTGCTATGCCTATAAGTGTGGGCGGTCATGTTTTGCCATCTCACTCGATCACCAGAGTCGTGGATCAGCTCAAAATAAAGTTGAATTGAATTTAATTGAATTGTCTCGACCATACCACGTGGCCAAGCCAACCAGGTATTTACTTCTCGGTCTTCCCCTTGGTCTCTTCCCTTCGATCTTGCCAGTTGTCACCAAGTTCTCCAATTCATTTCTTCTCATAACATGCTAAAAAAAATTTGACTATCTACGTCTAATGTCTCTAATCAGTTTACAATCTTCATTTGTTTCTTGAAGGACTTGTTCATTGGTTTTCCTGTCTGTCCATGGTATTCTTTGCATTTTCCTCAGAAACCACATTTCCACAGCCATCAGATGTTTTTCAGCTTGTCTGCTCATTGTCCACGCTTCACATCCATACAAAAGTACAGGTTCTATGTAGCACTTCAACACTCTTTTTCTCGTTTCAATTGATATCTTTTTAATGGTCAGTATGTTTTTCACCTTGCAAAAGGCTACATTCGCAAAGGCAATTCTTGTTCTAATTTCTTCAAGGCATCTCCCATCTGATGTTATGACTGTTCCTAGATAACTGCACCGATTCACTTGTTTAAGAATCTGCACACTTACTTGTATATTACATTGTGGTATTTCCTTCTTCCCAGTGACAACCATAATCAGTAGTTGGGATACACGATAGAGACATTTCAAGGAGGATAGCTGAATTTCACCAGATAGAGCGGTATACACGAGACGTTTTAAATTGGATTACAAATGAAGAAAGTATTAATGAAGAAAATCAAGTCACAAACAAACACACGTACGCGCGCTCACGCACACACACACACGCACGCAAACACACACACAGAGAAAGAGAGAGAGAACGAGAGAGAGAGAGAGAGCGAGAGAGAGAGAGAGAGAGATTGATTGATTGATTGATTTAGGAATGGACATCACAGCATTCGGGGCATTCCCATAAGTGCTCCGTCCCCATCCTCAGCAGCCAGCGAAGAGTTCCCACACAAATAGTACCAGTAGCAATCTGATTATAAGTCCGTCTCGCCTTTCCTCTGAGCGTTGAGCGTCGGCCAGATCCCTTCGTCACTCCTCGTTGTCTCATTCTTGCCAGACCATGGTAATCCATTTGCTCCTCCGAGGTGTACACGTGCTCCCACAAGGTCGCAACCACGTCTGCCTTGTCATGTATCAATACTCCACCAAGTTCTGCAGAGCCAGCCAATCTGTCCGCCTGTTCATTTCATAGCACACCGGCGTGCCCCGGAGAAAAGTTCCAGGCGATGCTTGTCACCCGTGACCTCCGAAGCGAAGCAAGCCACTCCGCACGAAGTCTGCCCGTCCTCACCCTCGTCAGCATGCTTTCTGAGTCAGTTACAATCACGATGTGTGTGTGTGTGTCGTATTCTCCATCCAGCGGAGAGCCGCAGTGACTGCCTCCACTTCCATTCTTAAGCTGGATGTTGTGGTATCATATGCCAGGCTCTCCTGCCCCAAACATCGACCATTAGCTTTGGCTATGAACCCCCAGCCACTTCTCTCACCTCTTGACACCGAACCATCTGTGTAGACAATCACATCACTCGAGTGAGCATTGTCCTGAATTAGTTGCTGGATTTCCACTTCCGTGGCCCCTGCTGGCCACTCCCTGCACTCCCGGCTTAATGTGATTATAACTCTGCACAAGTCTGACTGCTCCGCTGGCACTCTGACCCACTCCTCTCCACGCCTAATGTTCTCCAAGTGGCACACCTGTCTGATCGTATCCTCCGCCTGAGCCATCCATGATTTCCCTCTTATCAGTCGCTGACCCTTAACTGCATCCAGCGCCTCATGCAGTGGGTGGTCTATGTCTGCAGCTACTCTGAGGTATGCCTTCGCCTGCATCACCTTGAGCCTACCAGCAACAGTCGGCAGACCAAGGATGTAACGCATACACACTAGTGTGGTGTCAATTGTGCATCCCAGAATGACCCGCATAGCTTCGTTCTGTATGCGTTCTAACTTCACCAGCTGACTCTCTGCGACAGTGAGCAGACCTAATCCATAATCAATTACTGAGAGGATCAAGTGCTGGTATAGTGTGAAAAGTATTCTCTGCTCTATGTCCATTGCAGCCATAGTTTTAAGTGCATTGAGTCCTTTTTGAGATCTTGTCACGACCGTCTCCACATGGTCCTTGAAGGATAGGCTCCTGCTAAATGTGATCCCCAGATTCTCCCCAGAGAGAGAGAGAGAGAGAGAGAGAGAGAGAGAGAGAGAGAGAGAGAGAGAGAGAGAGAGAGAGAGAGAGCATTATCACAAAATTGTTTGGGCATGTTATGAGAAGTAATGAATTGGAGAACTTGGTGACAACTGGCAAGATCGAAGGGAAGAGACCAAGTGGAAGACCGAGAAGTAAATACCTGAATGGCCTGGTCACATGGCATGGTCGAGACAGAAACACAGAGCTGATCCACGACTCTGATGATCGAATGAGATGGCAAAACATGACCGTCCACGCTTATCGGCATAGCACATGATGGATGGATAATATGAAAGTTGCATGCTTTTACAATCAACCCTTGCATTCTCTGGCTGTTTATGATGTTCTTAGTTCTTGGTATTTTTATATTCAGTAATTCGTCATTGCTTTCTGGGCGGCCGACGCTCACTTTTGTAAAAATCAACACAAAAAGATCTACTCATAAATAGCCTTTAGCTGACTTCCAATCCGGTAAATTGGGATTGCGAAACTGCGTTCACTAACCGCGAACCTCAGATGACGTCATCAAGATATATAAAATCTTGATAATTACCATAAAAGAAGGTGTAGTAGAGGACAGACCTGCCCGAAGCAACTCTGTCATGTTGTGTCTAATTGATTAGTTTACAAACTACTTTGACGTTTCTGGATTTGTTACACTTCCATTCCCGATTTGGGGCTAGCTCATAAACTTACTTTTGAGAAGACCATATAGTTGCTTTACCTTGATTTCCATATCCACATAACGGAATGGTTTGTAACTTCCGTCTTTAACAGCAACCCTTGACTGTCATTACAGGGGAACTTCATTAACCAGGTGCAGAGTTGTCCAGATATATAGGTTCAGTACCCGAAACTGGGATTGCGACACTGCGTTATCCGCCGTTTGCAATGTGGAGGTGCGCTGCGATGTTCCCCCAATCAAGCTGGGAACTATGATGATTATTTTCATAGCTTTTATTAATTTAGAGCAGGGGTGGGCAAACTTTTCGTGCGGAGGGCCGCATTGACACATGTAGAGCTATTGGCGGGCCGCAATATATATATATATATATATATATATATATATATATATATATATATATATATATATATATATATATCTATATTATATATCCATTTTGTTTACAGCAACCTATCACAATACGTAATTATTAATTATTTATAGATTATTAAGCAGTATAATAACTAATTATTTCAATTTTATTTACTTATACACTTAAACATTATATTTGACAATATGGACAAAAACTTTTATTAATTTGTTAACACGATTTTACAACTTGTTATTATAACAAATATTCTGTATTACTATCAATGGCTTTAATTTAGATACACAGCGACTACATTGTCACTACAGTTGTTGATTTCTAATGAGATGTATGTAACTGCTTGCAATGTTTGACAATATTCTTGAAATCTGGAGCAAGTTTACTTGTTGAAATTCGCATGACAGCATGCAAGTTGCAAGTCCGACAATAAAGACCTATTCTTAGATTTGCAAGAAAATACTTGTTCGCAAATGTATGTTGATCCAAATAATAATAACAGTTTAGCTGGAAAGTTTTTCAAGTTGGGAAACGATTCTTGTGATAAAGATCCATAGAAATCCAGCAAACCATCTGTCTTGAATTTCTCTTTCAGATCATGATCTGCTTGTAAGTCAAGCAGCTCCAACTGTATATCCTCTGTGACTGTATTAGCTTCTGCACTAAAAGATGAACAGAGAATATTGAACTATGGCTCCAATTTCTTGAAATCTTGGAATCTCCATCCAAATTCTTCAATCAATGCATCTAATTGGGCTTTATATTTTTCAGTCATTTCACCAGAAATGGTTTCTTGTTTCAGCAAAGAGAAGTGACACAATCTTTTTTCACTTGCTTGTCTGGAGAACAGTGAGAGTTTTGCTGAAATGATTTTACATATGCATACAATGCATGTGCAAACACACCATTGTCCTGAAATTTGACATTCAGTTCATTTAACTTTTCCATAATTTCAATGGCAAACATAAAGTCTAACTGCCACTCTTTATTGACAATGTTAGTACTAAAGTCACATGCAATGCCCTTCATCTCTAGGAACATCACTATTTCTTCTCTGAGTTCCCACACTCGCCTCAACACCTTGCCGAGACTCAGCCATCGAACATTGGTGTGGTTCAGGACATCGGAATGTTCAGTTTCCAAATCGTCAAGTAATGACTTCTGTGATTAAGTCATCTTGATCTGATGAGGTTGATGAAACTGACAACTGGGTCAATAACATGCTTGGTATTCAAAACAGTTTTACACAGACTTTCTTGATGAATCACACAGTGAATGGTAATAATGTGTGGTCTGGATATTCTGCTCTTATTGATCACTTATCAATTTTACAGACGAAAATTTTTTTTCCCAGTAAAAGCAAAGCTCCGTCAGTTGTAACCCCTTGCCATCTTTTTCCCAAAACCAAACCCAGTTCTTTCAATACAGTTAGTAAAAGCTTTGAATTATGGCCTGTGGTTGTGTCTTTTAGTGACTAAAACTCAGTAACTCTTCAGTGAGTTTGAAGTAGTGTTTATTCCACGTATTTAAAATCAATAACTGGCAGTATCTTTTACTCGTATCTCATCCCAAAGCAAGAGAGTACCACAAAATTTTTTCTTGCATCTTGAGTTTATGTATCAAAATTTTCATGATCTTGCAACACGTCTGACCACAGTTCTCCTTGATAAAGTAATGTTGTCAAATTTTTTTTTTTTTTTTTTGTTCAGGGCACATAATGTTTTCTGCATCTAGCAAAAATTCCTTGATGAACCCCCATCAGAAATGGTTGTTCTGTTTTAAAAATTCTGTGTGACAGCACATACTAGCTTGAGTTGCAGCATCTTGAATTTAAAACTTTTAGTGAAAAGATTTTTCTGTTTCTCCAAAATTTTCACCCAAATCAAGGGGATTTCCTTTCCTTCTCTTCGGTCGTTAAAAATTTTATCCCAAAACGAATGTTTTGTTTTATATATCTTTTTAAATTGTACTCCTTGAAGACAGCCCTGACTCACGACACAACAAGAAATGATTTGCTACCTCCTTTTATAAAACAGTACTTAGTTGTCCATTCATCATTAAAAACATTCAGTTTCAATCTTATGTTTGCTTTTGACACTCATCAAAAGGGTTTACAAAAAATTCTGTAAAATTCAACAAATAACGTAAAAACGAATTAAATTTTTATTTCTAAATGCCCTCGCGGGCCGCATAAAATCACTTGGCGGGCCGCATGCGGCCTGCGGGCCGTAGTTTGCCCACCCCTGATTTAGAGGACAATTCTGTTGGTTGGAAAATGACACCAAAAGATCGAATGAAAATAAACGTATACGAATTCACTTTTCAATCATGAGAAAGAAATGATAGGAGATTGACTACACCCTTGTATTCGTGTGATAATGGTGGTGGTTCTGGGGCATAGAGATTCTACACTTTGGAAGTGCAGCTGGGATGTTTCCTTCATCGAACTGAAACAATTAAGCATTCTCAAATATATTTACTTTTTTTAAACAAATTTTGCAATTTGAAAATAGCACCAACAGAGTCAACGGAGAACAAATGTACGAGGGTCTTCAATGACAACCTGAAAAGTGTGATAGAAATAACAATAACCATGAAATTGTCTTGTAACTCGTCAAGATCGTTTTTAAGGATATCAGAGTTTAGCAAGTGACATCACGGTGAAAACGAAAACGGCGACGTAATATGGCCAGTTTAAAGATGACCTCCCCACTTTTGACATACATCAAAGAGGAGCAGCGTTCTGTCATCCGCGTTTTATCAGTCACCTCCACTTTTAATGTGTACCACATCCCCTGTACTCTCCAGACCTATCCCCGAGTAATTTCCAGGACAACTCAAGGGGTCATTGGGAGGAAAGACCTCTTCGGTCCGATGATGAGGTACAGCAGGTGGTGCATGAGTGGTTACACAAGTGATCAAGAGAATTGTTTTCCTACAGGAATTCAAGCATTTCATCGTTGCTGGAGGACTTGCTTTGAACGCATGGTGACTACATCGAAACTAATTTTTTGGGTTTTAACTTTTTCGAATGTATTCACACCCCAGATGGCGGTGAAAACCGCGTCGTTTCGATTCGGAGTTTTAATTATGTTTTCTGTGCGTGTTCTTACTCACTGTTAATAAGGATGAACCCACGACACGTCCAGAAAAACCCGGTAGGGAATTTTTTTTTCAAGTACTATGTCGAGAATTATGGGGGAAATTGGAAGAAAAAACGCAACACTATCAGCTTTCCCACGCCGGAAACACACCCAATCCGAACAACAAAAGCGACTAACAACTGTAAACTTCGAAACAAAAAAGGATTTTTTCGCGACTTGGTATGTTCTGGTTTAGGAAAAAGGTACCAGCTTCGTAGAGTTATGAAAAAAATCAAATTTTAAAAATTTGGGACTCGCAGACGAAGACTACTATTAGATTTAAGAGCACTCCCAAAACAGATGTTTATACTGATCACAAACCGTCATAATAAAACAGATTTAAATACAGGAAAATAAGAAACAAAAAGGGAAAAACACATGTCATCAATTATAGGAGGCTTCAAGAAATAGGTTTAAAAACGAATTCAATCAAGAAATCAAAAAACCCACATAAGAACATCCTGATGACCCAAAACGTAGATAAGGAATGGGAATTTTTAAAGCTGCCATCTAGACACACTGGAAAATAAATGTGAAAAAAGAAAGTAGGGCAGGAAAAGATTAAGAACAGCCTGGGGGAAACAAAGAATTTAAAAAAGCATATCAAAAAAAAGGTAGCGTTCAAAGTGGATCACAAATAAATCTGAACAAGAAATGTTCTTATAGAATAGCACGACGTATGAAAAGAACAATTAGGGCATCTAAAGATGAATCTGGAGAAAATTTCGGAAAAAGATGGGCCCCTTAGCAAAGACTACTCAAGAGAATTGTAAAACGTGTCAACACATGAGAAACAGAGATGCATGCTAAACACCAACCACCGTCATAAACAACAAGAGGTATACCTATTTAATCCAAGAAAAGTCTAGCAAGGTGGGCAGGAATATTTTCCCAAGAACTACTTGACCCCACATAACATAGAAAACCTCACTTTTGTGCCTAAAAGCCAGGACAGCAAAAACCCAAAATTTTCATACCTGAAGAAGCAAAGCGTTTTACAGAAAAGTCCTAAAAACAAATCACCAGGTTCAGATGGAAAAACCACAGAAGCTTTTCAGCTTGTGGGAAACAGGATTTAAAGGGTTACAAAGACTTTTAATATAGCATGGAAGAAGAAACGTCCCAGAGATTGGCAACAGGCAATAATAGTACCAATAGGGAAAAAAGAAAGAAAATATGAGAAAGTGCCGAAACATACATAGGTGTACCCCCTAGCCAATAGGGAAAATAATGCGAAACTATTGAAAAAAGAGCTAGACCCATATTTTGAACAACAGTTAAGCAAAGTAAAATTTCGTTTTCCGGAAAGGTTAAAAAGTTGCATGGTGCTTATTTACACTTAGACAAATATATGAAAAATCTATGAATTTAAATGACCAGCAGATATTTGTTTGTAGTCGGAAAAAACTTTCGAAAGAGTAGACAGATACAAATTATGGATACAAGGGCAACTGCAAGAAAACATCTAGCATGACCACTCGACGAAGGCAGTAAGAACACAAAAAGGTATATCAATATGTTCCACTCAAAACAGGAGTGAGACAGGGGGGTATGCTCTCTCCCCTGCATTTAATATCTACATGGACAGAAATCCAAGAAGCAAGTCTTGACAGAACATTCAGAAAATTTAGAACTTTCTCCAGAGAAACAACTGTCCACAGGGAAAAAAAGAACTTCTAGTTTCAGGCGACCAGTGCCTTTTTATAGCTATGAGGGCAGACTACAAAATATTTAATAAAATTGGGGTTTAACATTCAGGAGATACATTGGTATAAATACAGCCAAAAAGAAGTAATGCGAGTTTGCAGATCGCCCTCCCACTAAGTATAAAGATAAATAACAAAACCTGAAACAAGTTAAAGAATTCAAATGCTTGGAAGTATGATCACAGAAGATGCGATTGGACAGAGAAATCTAAATCAGACGTCAAAAATCTAGTGCTTTACTACAACTATCACCCCTTTTGAAAAATCAAAAAAATTTCCCATGCCGCAAAACGACAGATAATAAACAGCATTTCACACCAACCCTATTCTCCAATCTCAAACCGGACTTCATCAAAATTACACCTTCGCAAAAACAACACCTACAAAAGAATGCTGAGGAGAGCTGCCAACTTAACATCCCGGGCCGAGTAAGAAATGCTATTTTCGACAGCTGTGGGACAATACCTTGTGCCCTATTTATGAAAGACAGACTTTAAGTGTTTGGCCAATCGTTAGAATGCAAACCCAGCAACTACCCTCATGGCCTTAATCAAAGATATCTGCGACGAGGCCACGAGGACGTCCAAGAGAAAAGGTTGACGAATCAAGACATTGACAACCCACAAAA
>JACEFZ010003629.1:0-26324 GCA_014155875.1 Cepaea nemoralis | reverse complement strand
TTTTTGCTTCAAAAATCTTCGCGAGAAGGTTTGGCGCCTTATCTCAGACCAAAGAACATGACAGAACACTACAGTTTACCTGGTCACTTTTATGATTAAACCTGAGTTAGGATATTGGCTTTACTGTCAGATCACAATGTGTATCGAGGAAGACAAACTATAACAGGAATGAGAGGTGGAGGAGGATGAGAAGAAGAAGAAGAAGAAGAAGAAGAAGAAGAAGAAGAAGAAGAAGAAGAAGAAGAAGAAGAAGAATGGAAAGGAGGAGTAGAAGGAGGATTAGGAGGAGGATGATGAGGAGGAAGAGGATGAGGAGGAGGACGCGGCACAAACGAACTTTATTTTCAAACGGTTAAGAATTATGCACGCAGGTCCGTCTAACATTGTCTCCTTCTATAACTCTCTTTCATACATTATTTCATTCACACATTATTCAAGGCTAACTGAGATCAGCAACAATATAAAAGATATGCATTATAAAGGCATGGGGGACATGCAAACATCAGTGCTACACGACTCAGTAATATTAATGAATGGTGTGGCACTTGTTATTAGCTATGTGGAATATAATGGTCGACCAAAAGGGGACTGGCTATTATACTAGGGTTTTATTATTCTTATTATTTCAATTATTAAGGGGGGAGGTAATCCTTACTGAGATAGTGTTCAAATAATTTGAGATTATATGTATATTGATTGGTGATATCTTTGATTTCTTGTGGAAGATTTTTCCACAGATGAGCTGCAGCGTACGTTAAGCTTGTTTTGTATAAGTCTATCCTAGGCTTCGTAATGTGTAAAACGTTTAATCGTTTACTATGTCTGGAATCATATTTAAACAATGGCCAAGGGTAATTTGGGACACTCCGATGTAGGATGTTGTGAATTAGTTTGGCCTTATTGGAAAGCAGGCGTTTGCGTAGTGGTAGTAACTGAAGGCGTTTATGCAGACTAGGACTGTCAGTTAAATCTCATCTCATCTCATCATGTTCTTTTCGTACCTTGCGGTGTTGAGGTGAAGTATAAACAGCGGGAGAGTGCCCGCTTATGGGCTTCATGTATCGATATTCCCATGGATTCTGTTATTCCCTGCGTCCATCGTTTACGTGGTCGGCCTCTTCCTCTGCTTCCCTCTGGTCTGTACAGCATTGCTTGTTGTGGTATACTGTTAGTTGGTAATCTACTTGTATGGCCAAACCATCTGACTTGCTGCCGTCTAATAAAATCTGGCGCTGCTATAACCCCCACTTTAGTCCTGATGTCTTCATTTCTGATCTTATCTCTTCTTGATACATTGAGTATTATTCTCAGGAATCTCATTTCTGTTGTTGTGATATTTATTTCTCTTTTTCTGTCATTGTCCAGGTTTGGCATTGGAAACATAGAGCATCTATTTTTGATCTCGTCTTCTGATCTGCCATTTGATGATATTATATTTCCTAGGTACTTGAAACTCTTTATTTGTTTCAATGGATGTTCGTTTAGGTGAATAATTGTTGCTTTTTCTTCTTTAGTTACAGTCATTACCTTTGATTTACTTGTGCTAATTTTCATGTTATGTTCCCTACACATTTCAATTTAGACTATTCACGTGAGCTTGTAATTCAGCTTCTGACTTTGCTATTAGTGCTTGGTCGTCCGCAAACAGGAGTTCTCTAATGGTTAGATTTGCAGATGGTTCTTCTGCCGTGTTCTCGTCATGCGGTGTTCTTGCGGTCTCTGTTTGGTTGATTTCTTTACGTATGTTGTCTATATATGTTATTAACAAGAGAGGGGACAGAACACAAACTTGTCGTACTCCAGATCTTATGGTGAAGAGTGTCCTCCAGTTGCTCTCACTATGCATTCATTGTTGTTGTATAAGCTTCTACATAGGTTTATTAGATGTATACTCACTCCATATCGTTTAAGGATTTCCCTTATCTTATTTCTATCTGCTTTATCAAATGCCTTTTCTTGGTCGTTTCATTGATTTCGATTGATTTTTCTATATAAGTTGTCTAAAAGTAAAAATGGCATCTATGCATCCTTTGTTTTACCTAGATCCAAGTTGTGTTTCGCTTAGCTGGGGTTCTAAAGTAGTTTGTAATCTTTTTTCAAGAATTTTGCAAAATATTTTCCCAGTGTGACTCAACAATGAAATGCCTCTGTATTGTGTGCAGTCTCTTTTGCTGCCTTTGTTTTTCCAAATTGGGATAACTATGGCGTTTCCCAAGTCTCGTGATGTCTCTTGTTCTACCAAAACATGGTTGAATAGTCTATGTAGCCATGCTGTTCCTACTTCTTTTGCTGCTTTAATTAGTTCATTTGGTATTTCTTCTTGTCCTGGCGATTGTTCAATGGGGCTAATTTGACGGCTTCTATAATTTCTTCTTTCAGTATGTCTGGTTCTAGTTCTTCGGTGGCATCGGTGTAGATTTCATGAGTTCCTGTGACATCTGATGGGATGTTGAGAAGTTGTTCGAAGTACTGTTTCCATCTTATTAGGATTTGTTTTTGTTCACTTATTGGCTCTCCATTGTCGCTGTTAATTATTTCAGTTGGGCAAAGGATTCTCCTCTGGTTCTCATAGCACTTCTTCTTCTTCTTCAGCATTCCGAGCCATTGAGGTTCTTTGCTGCAAATACAATCTGTCTCCATTCGTCTCTCTGGTGGACCTTCTCTTGCCAGTCGTTGATTCCAAGTGCTTGTAGGTCTGTATGTATATTATCTCTCCACCGCCTTCTTGGTCTACCTCGGGGTCTACGGTCATTTATTTCCTGAGTGTAAGCGAGTTTTGTTTCCCTATTATCTTCCATTCTTTCTATATGCCCCAGCCATTGTAGTCTATTAGCCTTCATGATACCAGTGATTAGCGGGGACTTAAACAAATCATAAATGTCTTTGTTACTTCTTCTTTTCCACTCTCCACTTTGTGTATCCCTAATGGGTCCAAAGATGCGTCTTAAAATTTTGTTCTCAAAGGTTTGTAACAAGGCTTCGTCTCCTTTCGTTGTACTCCAGGTTTCAGAGCCATACAGCACAACTGGTCTGATCAGTGTTTTGTATATTGTGATTTTGGTGTTACGAGATAGCGCCTTTGATTTTAGTAGATGTTGTAGTGCATAGTATATCTTATTTCCAGAGTTGATTCTAGTTTGTATTTCTTCCCTTATGATGTTGGAGCAGTTGAAGATTGTACCCAGGTATTTGTATGTTTCCGTTCTTTTAATGGTCATATTATCTATTTGTATGTGGCCAGAGTTTTTAGCCATTCCGTCTCTTGAAATTACCATATATTCTGTCTTATCTTGGTTGATAACCAGCCCCATCTGTTGGGCTTTTTCCTTTAAGTGAGTCAATATTTCTAATGTCTTTTGTTCACTTTGCCCTATAATATCTATATCATCTGCATAACCAAGCAGCTTGGATGTTCCTCCAATATCACATTCCTCCTTTACCTTCCTTACAACTTTCTCTAGAGCCAGATTGAAGAGTAGCGGCGATAGTGCATCACCCTGTTTCAAGCCAGATGTTATTTGGAAGGGGTCTGATTTCCTGCCTTTATATGTTACTATATTATAAGTATCTTCCATGCATAGTTTGGTCATGTTAATTAACTTCCTTGGTATTCCAAATTCCTGCATAACATTCCATAGACTATTCCTATGGACACTATCATAAGCCTTTTTAAAATCCACAAAAATGTTATGGAGATCTCTTTTATATTCCCAATGTTTCTCGGCTATTTGTCGTAAGATAAATATCTGATCTATTGTTGATCTGTTTTGTCTAAAACCCGCCTGGTAGTCACCTAATATGTCTTCTGAATATGGTTTTAGTCTATTTAGTAATACTGCGGATAGTATCTTATAGCTTGTGGACAGTAGTGATATTCCTCTATAATTTCCACATTGGAACTTGTCTCCTTTCTTAAAGATAGGTATCAATAATGACTCTTTCCAGTCATGGGGTAATTCTTCTGTCCTCCAGATTTTTATTATTAGTTCGTATAGCTTTAGATGTAATGCATGGCCACCTGCCTTTATAAATTCAGCAGCAATTCCATCAGTCCCAGTTGCCTTATTGTTTTTAAGTCGTGTGATTACATATAGGATTTCTTCAAATGTAGGTTCTTCAATTTGTGGTTCGCATGTTAGAACCTCTTCCTGTGGGAAAATGTTACTTGGAGCTTCACAATTTAGTAATTCAATAAAATATTCTTTCCATGTGTTGCACATTTCTTCATTGGTATTTATCATATTCCCATTTTTGTCTTTTAAACCATATGTGTTTTGTTGGTGCCCTCGTTTCATTGACTTCAGTACTTTAAAAAACTTTCTGGATTCATTTTTCTGGTGATTAGTTTCCAATATCTTTGATTATATTACTCATATATTCTCGCTTCTGCTGTCTGACTATTTTTGTAGCCTCTTTACATTCATTTCTATAATGCTCTTCCTTTTGGATGTTATTGATGTCATTTAACCATACATGTCTGGCATTCTTCTTCTTAGTGACTGCTTCTTCACATTTTTGATTGAACCATCTGTTCTTTCTATGCGTGGTTGACACACCGAGACATTCTTCTGCGGTAGATTGAATTGTATTCTTGATGTTCAACCAAGTTTGGTCAACGCTTTCCTCCAAAGGGTTTTGCAAAGTTTCAAGTTTACATTTTATTTCATCTGTAAATTTCTCTTTGACTGTAATGTCTTGTAGTTTTTCTCTGTTATATGTTGGGTGTAATCTTTGTAATTTAGTATAGAAAGCTCTCTTAAGTTTTATTTTAAATTTTGCTCCAACGAGGAAATGGTCACTATGGCACTCAGCTCCTCTATAACTTCTGACTTGCTGTATGTTTGATGCATTTCTGTTGTTAATTAAAATGTGATCTATTTGATTATAGGTTCTCTTGTCACATGATTTCCAAGTTTGTTTGTGTATATCCTTTCTTTGTAGTCTGGTACTGCTAATCTGCAGTCCTTTGGCTTCTGCCAGGTTGATGACTCTCCATCCATTATCATTTGAAGTTGTATGTAGGCTTTCCATACCGGCCACTTTTTTATTAGTTTGCTCTCTACCTATTTTTGCATTGAAGTCTCCCAGCACAATCAGGATGTCCTGTTTGGGGGTTTCTTCTATGACATCTTCCAGATCATTATAAAAGTCTTCTTTAATATCATCTTCTTTCTCTTCAGTAGGTGCATGTACATTAATCATCGTTATATTTTTCCATTTACCTTTTATTCGTAATTTACTAATCCTGTCATTAAAAGCTTTAAAGTTTAAAATGTTCCCCCATAACTCTTTTTTGATGACAAATCCTGTTCCTAATTCATGTTTATTTTGGGTGTTTCCTCCATATATTATAATCATTCCATTTTGCTCTAAAGTACCCTCTCCTGGCCACCTTATTTCTTGAATTGCTGTGATATCCATTTGATATTCAACCAGCTCCCGGGTTAGTTCTTCGGCCGCTCCAGCTCGATATAGTGTCCGTACATTCCATGTTCCAAATCTCAAAAGTCCTTTAACGTTCCAAGGTCGTTGTCCAGATAAGTCAGTCCGATATCGAGGCTCATGTATTTGTTTCGTAACAAAGAAAGGTTTTTACAAAGGTGGGGATGTTAACCCCACGCTTCAACCCCCAACCTGGAGGACCAGGGTGTTTCTCTTTGTCTGTTCTCTACCCTTTGACCTGTCCGGCTTGGGAGGCCCTGCTGGTAGCTACGCTACCGCCGGCATAGCTCTCAGGGTCATTGAGAAACTCAAGCTCCCCCACCACGACAAGGTGGAAACACCATCGGGGGAGTCATAGCACTTAATTTTTTATAAAAGTTTCTAGTTGCCTTTTTGTAGTTTCTATTTAAGGTTTCTCCATACTCCTCCCAGTCTTTTTGTTTTTCTCTCTTTACTATTATATTCACATGTCTTCTCGCTATTCTATATTCTATGTAATCGCATTCCTGTTTGCTCTTCGACCACTTTTTAAATATTTTTTTCCTTTTTGTCTTTTACAGCTCTCTTTACTTCTGCGTCCCACCAACTTGTTATTTTCTTTATGAGTGGTTTGCTTTTTTTTTTTTTTTCGTGGTTCCACATGTTATTTTTGCAGTATTTAAAATGCTTGATTTGAACATCTCCCATTCTACTACCACTGGCTTTCTTTCTGTAGGTAATTTTACAAAGATTTTAGTTAGTTCTTTTTGATAATTTTCCCTCACTGCCTCGTCTTTGAGGGTTTTTAAGTTTACTGATTCGCATGGCATGTATTTTCCGGGTCGTTTCTTTCTTCTACTGATGGTTCTTATTGTGGCAACGACTGCTTTGTGGTCTGTGTTTATGCATAAGTTGGGCACTGCCCTTATATTTAGTGTATTTCTCTTTCTTCAATTTTTTTGTTAATATAAAATCAGATTGGCTTTTAGTATCTAGATCGTTCCATTTATACCAGGTGTTGCTTGCTTACTTGCTTTCTTTCGCTGGCTGTGATCTCCAGCGTGAAATTCTGTATGTCGGATGAAGACTTCCTGTTGTCCAACATCAGTGTGATGTCATATAGGACCTGAGATTTGTGTGAGTATCCGTTGTCCCATGTCTGACTTATTGGTGTGCAGACTGGTGGTTCCTCGCCGTGCGGGCAGACACTCTCCGACTTCGGAGGAATCAACGATCCTACTGACTTCAGCCAGGACCCCGAAGGGACCTGTTGCCCAGGACGCTCGGCGAGGACGCGTCAATAGGTCTTGGCCAGTATAGAACCCAGTCCTGGTGCCTTGGAAACACCTCTGTGTCCCATACCAGGTGTATATTTGTGAGTCTTTGTGTTTATAGATTTTATTTGTTATATAGAGGTCTTGCTGGCTGCATAGCTCTATCAGTCTACTTCCGTTATCATTTCTTTCATTATGTTGGTCTCCGAATGCTCCAAGATGTTTTTCTATGCCCACTCTGTTGTGTCCTAGTCTTGCATTGAAGTCTCCCATAATTATGATGTTGTCCTGCTTATCTCTCAACAATAGTGCTTCTCTGTGCCTACCTATGCCATGTGTGGTGGGTCGTAGGCTCTTTTCCAAACTCTTTCTCTCTCTCTCTTTCTCTCTCTCTCTCTCTCTCTCTCTCTCTCTCTCTCTCTCTCTCTCTCTCTCTCTCTCTCTTCCATCTTGCTTCTCGGTGTCTGATGTTACACAACCACTGGGGGGGGGGGGGGTTGATCCTCATATACGTTGTATAAAAATCAACCTTGCTGGCTCTATTTCATAGGGTACAGTATGAGTGAAGCCTCGTATATGTAGACCGATCGACCCCATACACATCCGGTGGCGTGCCGTAGGCACTTCTCCAATCTCTATCTCTGTTCCTCTCTCTCTCTCTCTCTCTCTCTCTCTCTCTCTCTCTCTCTCTCTCTCTCTCTCTCTTCCATCTCACTTCTCTGTGCCTACATATTCCAACCATATTGCCGGTGGTCTGATTTCAACACAACCACTGGGTGATTTGATCCTCAAATACGTTGTATAACAATCAACCTTACTGCCCCGAATTCATAGGGAACAGTATGAGTGAAGCCTCGTATTTGTAGACCGACCGACCCCGCATACATCAGGGTCGTGTCGTAGGCAATTTTCCAATTTCTCTCTCTCTCTCTCCCTCTCTCTCTCTCTTCCATCTTGCTTCTCTGTGCCTACATGTCCCAACTATATTGCCGGTGGTCTGATTTTAACACAACCACTGAGTGATTTGACCCTCAAATACGTTGTATAACAATCAACCTTACTGCCCCGAATTCATAGGGAACAGTATGAGTGAAGCCTCGTATTTGTAGACCGACCGACCCCGCATACATCAGGGTCGTGTCGTAGGCACTTTTCCCCTCTCTCTCTCTCTCTCTCTCTCTCTCTCTCTCTCTCTCTCTCTCTCTCTCTCTCTCTCTCTCTCTCTTCCATCTTTCTTCTCTGTGCCTACATATTCCAACTATATTGCCAGGGATCTGATTTTAAAACTACCACTGGATGATTTGATCCTCAAATACGTTGTATAACAATCAACCTTACTGCCCCGAATTCATAGGGAACAGTATAAGTGAAGCCTCGTATTTGTAGACCGACCGACCCCGCATACATCAGGGGCGTGTCGTAGGCACTTTTCCTCTCTCTCTCTCTCTCTCTCTCTATCTCTCTCTCTCTCTCTCTCTCTCTCTCTCTCTCTCTCTCCATCAGGCTTCTCTGTACCCACATATTCCAACTATATTGCCGGTGGTCTGATTTTAACACAACCACTGGAAGATTTGATCCTCAAATTCGTGGTATAGCAATTAACCTTACTGCCTCTATTCCATAAAGAACAGTAGGAGTGAAGCCTCGCATTTGTAGACCTACCCACTCCGCATTCCTCATGCGGTATATCGCATGCAGTTTTCCTCTCTCTCTCTCTCTCTCTCTCTCTCTCTCTCTCTCTCTCTCTCTCCTTACACCTTGCTTCTCTGTGCCTACCTACTTCACTTGTATTACCAGTGGTTGGATCTCACACAGCCCCATCAACTCGTACACTGGACGAGTGGCTCCTGAAGTGTGCTTTGTATCAATCAACCATACTGACTATTTCATAGGGGACAGTACGAGGGAAACGTCGTACGTGTAGACTGACACGCCCCACATGCCTCATGTGGTATATCACAGGCACTTCTCCTCTCTCTCTCTCTCTCTCTTTCTCTCTCTCTCTCTCTCTCTCTTTCTTTCTCTCTCTCCCTCTCTCTCTCTCTCTCCTTACATCTTGCTTCTCTGTGCCCACCCACTTCACTTGTATTACCAGTGGTTATATCTCACACAGCCCTAACAACTCAAACACTGGGCGAGAGGCTCCTGAAGTGTACTGTGCAATAATCAACCATACTGACTATTTCATAGGGTACAGTACGAGGGAAACGTCGTACACGTAGACCGACGCGCCCCACACGCCTCATGTGGTATATCACAGGCACTTTTCCTCTCTCTCTCTCTTTCTCTCTCTCTCTCTTTCTCTCTCTCTCCCTCTCTCTCTTTCACCCTCTCGCTCTCTCCCTCTCTCTCTCGCTCTCCCCTCTCTCGCTCTCTCTCCTCCTCTCTCACTCCCTCTCTCTCGCTCTCTCTCTCCCTCTCTCACTCCCTCTCGCGCTTTCTGTCCCTCCCTTGATCTCTCTCTTGCCCTCCCCCTCTCTCGCTCTCACCCTCCCTCACTCTCTCTCCCTCTCTCTCTCTCCCTCTCTCTCCCCCCTCTCTCCCTCCCTCTCTCTCTCCCTCTCTCTCTTCCTCTCCCCCTCTCTCTCCCTTTCTCTCTATCTCTCTCCCTCTCTCTCTCTCTCTCTCTCCCCCTCTCCCCCTCTCTCTTCTCTCTCTCTCTCCCTCTCTCTCCCCCTCTCTCCCCCTTTCGCGCGCTCTCTCTCACTCTATCTCTCCCTCTCTCTCTCCTCTTACATCTGGCTTCTCTGTGCATACCTTCTTCACGTGCATTGCCAGTGGTTGGATCTTACACAACCCCAACAACTCTAGGACTGGGCGAGGGGCTCCTGAAGCGCGTTGTATGACTAGCAACCATACTGACTATTTTGTAGGTTACAATATACCCCATGTGGTAGGTCGCAGGCACTTTTCCTCTCTCTGTCTCTCTCTGTCTCTCTCTCTCTCGCTCTCCTCTCTCTCTCTCTCTCTCTCTCTCTCTCTCTCTCTCTCTCTCTCTCTCTCTCTCTCTTCTTGCATGTCCACATACACTAGCATTTTGTCAGTTGAAGTGTGTCTATGTAAGTACGCGTGTTCCTACACACCAGTCCACCCAGACCAACAACACAATGGGGTCGTGGTCAATTTTACACGCCTCCTACCCCGCCCCCTTCTTTCTATGTGCTCACTGTACCGTAACATCCAGCACCGTTATAAAAATACACCTGAGATTTCCGTAAACATTCACAGGTCCGTACGTGAGGTGAGTATACAGTTTTTTTCTCTATAAACAGTTTTTCTATTAAACATTTTCTTCGACTAACATTCTTTTCAATTAACATTTCGTCAATTCTCGTTTCCTCTTCATTGCTTCCATTTTCCCATGCATTTGTTCCTCTCGTCCTGTCATCACCTTCTAATGTAGTCACAGGAGTTCTCCTTGACTGTATGTTGTGTTTGTGAATGTGTTTGTTTGCTGATGAAGGCTAACCGCCGCAACGTTCTGTATGTGTCGTAACTCTGTTATGTAAAGCTGCACTACTTTGTGTCATTATATATTGTTTATCTATTTTATTTAGCACGTCATGGATGTCTTCATAGAATTCCTCGCATTCTTGCTCATTATTGTTTGTATTACATTTTACGTATATTTGTGCATATGTTGTAATTGTTTGTTATTTTATTCTCACTGTTATGATTCTTTCTGATATATTGTTAGTTAGTTAGTTAGTTAGTTAGTTAGTTAGTTAGTCGCAGTTCCAACTTCACAGCAACGGGTCATCCCCATTATGCTCCGTTCCTGTGCCAGTGAATATCACACAAAACGCTCCCCACTGCCCAATGTGAAAAGTGGAAAAGACAGGAGTCTCGACAAACAACATATATATTTTATTTCTAGTATTCCTCTTGCTAGCCGTGGTTCAATGACTACTCCCCCACCGTGTCTTGCCGTTTCTTGCCGTTTCTTGCTGTTCCGCTCCAGAGTAGACAAACGTGTAACTGTGGTGGATCTCCTTGCACCCTTCCCCTTTTATTCCGGTGTCCGCTATTCCCATCAGTCCAATTTTCCTCTCTTCCATTGTTTCTATAAGTTCTGCTACTTTACTATTAAAACCGCAGACGTTAATTGTGCCTATTTTTTGAATCGTGGATCTATCTCGTAGTCCATTAACATTGCCGGGTCTATATCCATTTGGGTCTGTCCGTTTATACTTCTTAGTTTTTCTACAAGCAGTATGAAGATCCCCTGCCGGCATGCTAGGCCAGTCGCAGGTTTAGAACAAAAATCTGATCATAGGGAGACCATCCCCTATGGCAAGCCATAGCCCCGTTAGCCCATGACCTCGTAGTCATGGTTTCCCAGTCTACACCGCGTGGATGTGGGGTTGACTTGTGTAGTCTGCGGGTCATCGGCAGGTTACTAATTTTCACTTTTCACCCCTCCTGGGAGAGTCTAACCGACCCTAACCCTGCTGGCTGCAGGGCCAGGTGCAGTTCACACATTGCAGACCCGTCAGTTAAATGTTTGCTATAAATTAAACTGATGGTTCTTTTCTGGAGTGAATAAAGTCGCTTGGTGCTTGAATTGGAACAATCGTCCCAGATTCTAGAGCAGTAGTCAAAATGTCTCTGTATATGTGAAGCATAGAATATTTTCCCTGTGTCCTCATCAAGGAAATGTTTAATTTTGGTGAGTTGAAAGACTTCTTTCGCTGGTTGTTTAACGAGCGCTTGAACGTGGGGATTAAAGCTTAGGTTTCTATCAATGATGAGGCCTAATGTTTTGTGCTCAATTACTCTTTCTGCTGGCATGCTATTGATGAGAAGTTGAAGTTATCTGTGTGAATTTAGAGTTTGAAGAAGTCTTTGTCTGGTTGTTAATAACATAGATTTTGTTTTAGTGCTGTTAATTTGCATACGGTTTGCAAGGTTCCACCTAACTACATTATTTAATTCTTGTTGCAAAGACGACTCCAGCAAATTACAGCTTTCAACATTTGTATACACTGTACAGTCGTCTGCAAATAGTTCGCAAGACGAAGAAAGATGCAATGATAGATCGTGACTATATACGGCAAACAATAGGGGGCCAAGAATAGAGCCTTGCGGCACTCCATTATTGAAGGTAGTGGTTTGAAACAGATATTTATTGTGTGATACTAGTTATTAGAGTCACTATATTAGCGCAAATTTTCATTGTCTCTAGTTTTTAAATTAAAATAACATGGTCTATCATATCAAATGCTTTCCTGAAATCGATAAATAAACCTCCACATAGACTGTTGTTGTTTATATTCTGACGCCAATTTTCTATCATGTTTATTAGGACCGTATGACAAGAATATTTTGGTCAAAATCCGGATGGACTGTCAACTATAAGGTTGTTGCGAACTAAATACTGTTATGTTATTTTTTTTTGGATATGTTTTGCTAAGGGTTTAGATGGCGATGATAGTAAGGAAATGGGTCTATAATTGTTTGGGAGACCATTGTCCAATGACCAGATTTAAGAAAAGGATACAATTTAGCTATTTTGAGAGCTGATGGAAAGTGGCTTTTGGTGTTACACTTATTATATACATAGGCTAGTGATACACAGATCACTGGCGCAGCACAACGGAGAATCCGATTACTGATTCCTTTTAACTCAGAGGGATTTATGTTATTAAGGTTACTGAGATAAGTGAATACTTGCAGTGATTGTCATTGCCGGTATGTCGGAAAGAATATCCCGGGAGCATCTATTCTCGCAAAGGATTATTAGGTATTGACGCCTTCGACTGGTTTTGAAAAGAAAAATTACTGAATTTGACGCATGAGATATGATTTGATGGTAATGAATTTGAGACGTTATACTTGTTTGTCAAGGTGTTAATTGCCTCCCATATATTCTTACAATTTGTTTTATCCATTACTATGTTCTTAAAGTAATTTTTACTTTTCTCTTCGTATGGTATTGTGATATATTTCCCAGTCACCTCAAATTTTCCGAGATTTGTCACACTGATCCGAATGGGACACCATATAAGATAAAAATTTCACAAGCCGTGACAAAACAAATTAAGAACGAGTTGGCAATTTTAAAAGACGAGAAATTATTGGTTCAACAAAACCTGAGGTACCCACCAGAATCCCTGGGCATAATTGTCGGTGCAAAACAATTCATTCCACGCCAAACCTTAGAGACAGCCACTATAGTCTGTTTTTTGTTTTTTTGCCCCAATATAAAATTCAATATCTCAGTAACCAACTGAGGGAAAATTATGAGATTTAGCATATAACCTTATCATTACGTCCACCCAACAAAAAATTTTTTGTTCTGGAGATTGTACAGCAGATTTCAATGTTTGTTTATATGCGGTATATAATTTACGGCTCAGAAATTAATTCCATCATTTTAAAAGTATTACAGCTTCACCAAGACACATCCGCGCTTTTTTAAAAATTGTCTCGTGGTTTTCGTTTTGGCACAGGCTACGCTCGGTTAAATGGGATTGTTCAGAGGTGCCTCCTTTGTGGGTTCTTTCATGAACAGTGATTATATAAATAAATATATAAATAAATCTTACCATTAATATAATATTAATAGCTAACATTTGAATGTGTGAATATTGTTCAATGGGATTGAAAGTGAAATTGTGTACACTTCAAACAGTGGCGTGCAGAGGTTCTTTGATGCCCGGGGCCAACCCCTTGATTGGATGCCCCTTAAATGTTCTTTCACTAATTCATTCTTCCTCCCGTCCCACTGCACTGTGCTTGCCATATAGCAAATGTTGCTGATGACTGGGTGATTATTACGTTCAGGGGCCTGCCAATTGCGTTCTGAAAAATGACTACAAAACGGTCCATTTCTAAATTTTGTGCACGAATATTACTTGCAACAGTACGTCGTCTTCAAACCTCTTGCTCAGAGGAAAGAGCTGTGAGAGACAATCTGCGTTTGTGTTCGAACCATTGCATATGCTGAAAGCATATCTATCTAAAGGCTCTCCCTTAATTTCATGAAATAATTGATATGTTTTCATTTGTGATTGTTGTACATTTAATGTTGGTTCATGATCATTACTTTTGTTGCTGGAGGAAAGGTTCGAATTTTTCCCCTGATATGAAAAGGCAAATGCCCTAATAATGATGATGATGGGAGGCACTTGAGAACCAAGTCTAACCCAGAGGAATAATGGCCGGTCTTGCATTACAGACATAGGATGATGAGATGTTATAATGTTGACTTTATCTTAACTTGCCTTTATCTCAATATACCTCTGACTTACCATGCAGTTATCACAACATGCATCTGTCTCAACATGCATCTGTCACAACACGTCTTGGTCTCAACCTGTCTTCATCACAACATGCCTTTGTCTTAACCTACCTTCATCAAGACATGACTTTGCCACAGCATTGCAGCTTGGTTTTATTTTTATGACCTTATCTTATCTTACTATCCTTGTTTCATCAAGAGTGATCACATCATGACCTTACAGCATCAGATGTTGGAATGAATTCCATCCAGAGAGAAGAGGGTGGTGATCTCACCATTGAGTGGAACCACTCTCCTTCCTCCTCCTATTTCTTTTTTTTTCCCCTTTACTCGTTTTATGTTATAATGACATATGATTTTTGTCAAATGCTTACGTAGTTTGTATTTTGTTTGAACTCAGGTGGGTGATGTAAATTTGGGCTGTTCATTCAATCCTGACGATGCAGACTTACTTGCTGAAAGCGGTAGAGGTATTATGACCATGTCCATATCCTGCCAGATCAATTATTATTCCAGCATTTACTATGCAAACCATCACCATCCCCATCCTCCAAGAGATTGACCACGAGAACTTTTAATTATCCACTGAGAACACCAGGTTATTGGAGATTGCCAGAATAACCTTACGCTGTCTCGCTCACCATTGGAGAGGTCCCCTGAGATATAAATTGACCCAAGTGAGAGACCTTCGTCTGTGGGCTTAGAACACTTAACCATTCCAGCCAGAAGGTAGAAAATAAGATGTACCACAATGCCTTGTACCAGCTACACAGGAGATAGAATGACATTTTTCTTAATTTAGTGACTAAATCTATTTCTACATATTGTATTGTTGTACCATTGATGAATAATGTGTTATGAATTTGTTTTCACAACAAGTGATATTCAATGTTGAGCATAAAGCTTTTCCCACAGAATGATCTGCACTCCAAACTTTGATCGCCTTATTACACTTTTATGTTTTAAATCAGGATTTGGGTGTTTTCTTGGTGAATGTTCTGTGATAACAGTGTATGTTCTGCTCACACAGTAAATGTTCTGTGATAACAGTGTATGTTCTGTTCACACCGTTACTGTTCCGTGATAATAGTGTATGTTCTGTTCACACATTGGATGTCTTGTGCTAACAGTATGTAATAGTCTGGCGCGATACATGATGATGATAATGTTACCAATACCAGCATCCCTTGCAGTGCCCTGGGGTACGATGGGAAGCCGCTCTGGAAGTGAGGATAAATAGAGGCGCGTGTTAGTTTCCCGGTCTCTCCAAACCAGACAACCGTGGCCGAAGGAGCGATGATGTAGATCGCTGTAGTATAGAATAGGGACTCTTTAACCAGCCCTCCCCAGTCACTGGACCAGAGCAGGGAGTCACAAATGCCTCTAGATTTAACCATGACTGGCTTGTGTGGCCCACACACGAGGACCGAGGAAATCCATCAAAATAGCTGGCAATTTGTAAGCCCACTCTTGGTGAGTTAAATTTATTTAGATAGCTTAATTAAAGATAGGATAGTGGTGCCTTTGCTAGTTTCCAACTGGAAGCTCCAAACTTAACATCCACAGGTTTGAGGTACGATTCGGTGTAGTTCGGTTTATAGTGTTACCTAGAATGAGGAAATCTTCTGTTCCTAAGTGAATAAAAATTAGTATTTATTTTCACAAGTAAAATGGCGACGATCGGCAGAATGACAACAACATGGGTTCGCCTCAATTAGTAACTGTAAAAGTGCTACTCTGCAGATTGGCAGGGATGTAGTAAGAAAACTAATACCAGGGGTATTCAGTGACGATGCAGGAGAAAGGTTGTTCTCATACGATGGTGTGTATATTTGTAGGTTTTTAGATTTAATATAGCAGACAGCGCAGTGCCAGTACGAATTGGAAGTAATCAAGTATCGATACTGTACTGTGTTTGGTAGTTCTATAGAATTTGATAGGTCCAGAATTCAATACAGTAGGCAAAATATGTAGTATCATAGTCCAGAGTAGAGGAGGATGTATTGTTCTGTAAAGTCTGTGTTCTGACAAGAGGAAAATACAGAGCACTAGAATAAAATATGAGGAAATAATGAAATAATGGTTGTGGCTGTTTACAACAGTGAAGAGGAAAATATGGAGCACTGTAGTATAAAATATTAGGTTATGTTAATTCTATGTGGGTGATATTCCTGTATGGAGGTGGCCAGATTAGGTGTGCAGGATATATATAATATAATATGCCATTATTATAGTAGCATGGTGAGGTTGAAGATAACAGTAGATTGAATGGCCTGGGTAACCAGGGCTGTTCCAGGTGGACTGTACAGTCAGTAAGAGGGAGGCAAAGTACATAACTGGGTGGTTATACCAGTCTGGTCTAGAATGAGGAACATGAAGTTGAACTGGAAACATGGTACGGATGTGTTTATGTAACTTCCCACAACAAAGGGGAAGGCCGGTGTCTTTATATTATAATATATTGAGGTAGTGAGATGCCTCATGTGTAATGGAAAGTAAAGGGTGCCAGGGGATGAGAGACACCTCCATTATGTTATATTGTGTGTTTGAAGTCAGATGACTTATCACGACTCAAGAACACCAAACCTATAGTGATTGCTGGCGTACGAAGGTGTAGAGTGGCACGGTGAAAGTAATAGATATATGGTGCTTGATGACAATGTATGTTATGTTCTTCTAGATAAATGGAGCTATGGTAATAATTATTCATGACTGGGTGTAGTGATGAAGGTGCCAGGTTGAACACTACACATGATAGGGTGGTTTATGATTATAATAGTGTTCATGGGGATAATGATCTGTGTTGCTCAGGTTGGACACATGTGAACTTAGTAAGAATAGTCTCATGACCAGCAAGAAGTGCTGAATAAGTATAACAGTGTGTAATATAAGACGAAGGCCGGTCGTTTGTTTGTTGATAAAACGTTTATTGGCTTAATATAACCAAGCTTCGATGTACACCTCCATTCGCTACTCAAGCTGGGTTCTAACTGCCCATACCAACCCAATACGTCACGATTGAGCATCTCCCCCCCCTTTCAGTCTCAATGCTCAATCGTGCTGTATCGGAGTTTCCAATAGACCCCAATTATACCTACACTGTTACACCTCCCCATATTACTTAAAGAATTTTCCTTTTAAAGGAAAAATCTTTACTTCTAATCCCCATACTCTATTCCCTACTTGTCTTTTAACCTTCGCCCATACATCTTTTACTCTTCTCCCAGTGCTATGATCTGTCTATAACCTCCCCATATACTTCTTCTTCGTTTTTTTTTTTTTTTTTATTTTATTTATATAATACTACGGTTAATCCAAGCAGTCCTTCTTTCCTTTTTTTATTTCCCCAACATTTCATAGTTATCTACTACGTAATTCTTCATTTCTGGTTCTTTCTGGTTATCTGTATCAAATATACATATCATAAGAACAGCTCATAAATTCTGTGTCAAAAATTATGATCTTATACAATTCCTCATTCTCATAAATTCTGTGTCAAAAATTATGATCTTATACGATTCCTCATTCTTTCAAACCCCAGGACGTACAAAAACAATGTAGTTAGAAAAAGTAAAGAAGTGGTGCGCACCAAATAAAGAACATGAAGAATGAATACACGACATGACCACATGGACATATTGTAAATGTACATTTAAGACATTCACCCTTTACCTCCCTTGCCAATAAAAAAATTTTTTGTAAAATAATTTTTTAAAACACCTTTAAGAAATATATTATTGTTCGTTATAAAACAATTTGGCATAAGTTTTCATGAACCTTTTATATTTCACATTGACATTGCCAACCACAATTCCGTTCCTCTTCCGTTATCTCACCTTTTACCATGAGCCCATGTTCATATTTTATGAACAACTTAAATATAATTAAAGCTGGTATTTCACAGCACCTATATCTTTCCCCCGTACAACCCATCCTGTTATTTTATAAATAAAGTGACGTGTGTGCAGACCCTGGATACGTCTATCCATTCGTGCATACACGTTCACCAACTATGGTTTCCCACTAGTTAATGAATGCATAGTTTCCCCTTACCTTGGACAAATTTGTTTTTATCAACTCTTTTCTTAACGAAAAACCTTTAGCAAAACCTCCTTCATTTGAAACTTAAATTTACTTAACTAACTTTACAAGCATTTAACTCAATATACCAAATCATTCATGTAATCAAAATAAAATGAACACAACCTCCAAATTAATCTAGAAGAAAAAAAACACATTTTAAAATGACATAACATGCATGTTATCAAATCAGAATAAAATATCCTATTCTACCTATCACTATTGGACACTTTTACGGACCAATAGTTCTTGTCAACTCAAATGCTATGAACACAATCACCCTACTCTAAACCAATTACTCAAACAATAACAATCATATTTCAAGACCAAATCATGAAAACAAACTCATTATGAGGCATTACAACTTAGGCTCAATAAAATAAGCAAATAATATCCCTCATCTTCTAGTAGTAACTCAAGCATAAAAACATTTCTTATATGACTCATAACTCATAAAACTTAGATTTCATAAACACCGTTTTCAACACAATTTTAACTCTCTTAAAATTACTACCAGCATTAGGCTCTCATAAATGACGCATATCCAGTATTTATATGACCGAGAAGACTAAACCTCCTATCTATATATCTGTTATTTACAGATCAATTATGAACATATCTGTTCTATCTAGATAAACAAATCAGTAATCCAGAATTATCTATTTATTATCTCTTAACAGCACATAGTATCCTGAATAAGCTCTTAAGTAAGCACTGTAACCTATATCCAACATTAACTCAATGTAGCCATCCTCTACTTATATTGTACTTGTGATCTGTCCTGTCTATTATTATTATAACTTGTTAACCCCTATCTTTAAACATTCACCCACTGTACTAATATCACAAGACCACTTTTTCCACCGTTTCGTATACTTCTTCTTGTTATCTACAGGTTTATCTATCTCTTACGTTTCCATTTCCTCAACAACTCTAAATTTCTCTGAATAAGTGCTAACTCTATATCAACATCTTCTTCTTCGTACAACCTACTAGCCTCTTCCATACTACTACTTGACTCTGACTTTTCATCCATTTCTTCTTCTTCGTCTGTATGTCTCTCTTTAGCTGCCGCTAATTTCTTCCGTTCAACATCCCACCTAATTTGTCGATCACTCTTTCTTAAGGATCTTTCTAGTATAGGTATATCGTCTCCGCTTGTTGAATCATCTCTAATTCTTCTCTGTCTTTTTACTTCTTTATCTCTTTGACTGTCCATTCTTCTTTTTGTTGCTTGTCTAGTATTTTTAAATGGAGCACCTGTGTCTTCTTCCATACTATCATAATGAGTTTCATTTGTCCCTTCTTCTTCCATTCTTTTCGGAATTGTCTGTTCTTGTTCTTCGTAACTTGGATTTGCTAACAACTGATTTTGTTCTGGTTCTTTTCTAAGATCTGGGGTTACTGTAGCTCTTCCAAGATCTGGAGTTATTGTAACAACTTGTTCATCCAAAAATTTTGCATCCGAATAACAATTATTATTATAATTATTATTTTCTATCTCATTTTCATCTCTTCTTAAGTGTTCAACATGTGCCCTTGCTATGTGTGCTGTGACCTGGTTCTTTATAACATACGATACATTACCCAGTTTTTCCAAAACGTAATAACCTGGAATCCAACGAGAATCAAACTTAGAGTTTCTTCTATGCTTTTTGTAATAAACTCTATCACCTACTTTAAACTCCTGTAATTTTGTATTTACATTTTTGTACTTTTTCTGTCTTTCCCTAGCTTTTATTATATTATTTCTTAATCTCATATGTGCTTTATGCATTTCTTGTATTATGACCTCTTGAAAATCTTCACCCATATATTTCCGTCTAGGTTTTAATAAATTATCTATAGGTAATATTGGTTCTCTCCCGTGTATTAAATAAAATGGCGAAAAACCCGTGCTCTCATTTTGATTTGTACGAATAGCGCTAAGAGCAGGTCCCAAAAATAGATCCCAATCTTTTTCATGTTCATCAATAATCTTTGCCACAATGTTGTATAACGTCTGATGTTGACGCTCGTTTTTCGCATTTGACGAAGGTCTATAAATGAGGTCTTTATATGTCTTATGTTTAAATCTTTTAATAACTTTTCGAATTTTTTATTTACAAATTCTCTACCATTATCTGTAAGTATACTTTGTGGGCAACTAAACCTTGGTACGAACTCCTGTAAAAAAATATTAATGACAGTATCCGCGCTCTTATCTGGAATTGCATAAACCTCTGGCCAAAGACTGTAGATGTCTACTATATGAATTAAATATACATTTCCTGACAATGTTCTGGGTGTGGACCTGATATGTCTAAACTAATCTTTTGCATTGGGAAGTGAGGAATATCTGTGTCCTGTAATGGAGACTTTATTGTTTTCATGTTCCTTAATCTGCACTTTTCACACGTATCTACATATTTGCATGCAGATTTAAATAAGTTTGGCCAATAATATTTACTTGTAAGTGCTTTCACTAGTTTGTCTCTACCGAGATGTCCATTTTCATCGTGATATGCTTTTAAAAGTTCATTTTCCAAATGCTTTGGAATATATTTCCTTAGTTGTTCGTTCTTTTCACACATATAATATAACTGTCCATCCTCTTGTAATAGCAAATAATTCCTTTTATATTTGTTATCTTCTGTTTCTCGTAACTTTTCCTTTATTTGTATGATTCTTGGGTCCAAATCCTGCTCTTCTTTCATATTGAATTGTGCTAACTGTAGATCTTCTTCTCTATGTTCAGACTCTTGATCTGATGGTAAGCTATCAAATTCTCCCCCATTTATTATAGCAGAATCCAGAATATTTACCTGCCAATTCCTGTCGTCTATCTCTGGTTCGGCTGCCTCCACTTCTGTATCCTCTGATGACTGTGTATATGGAATTCTAGACAAAGATCAGCGCATGTGTTTATCTTACCCGGTATGTACTCAATTTTCGCGTCGTACCCCTGAAGATTCAATGCCCATGTCTGTATTTTCCTGTTCTGCACTGGAGCTTCTAAAAAAGACTTTAAAGGCATGTGGTCAGTTCTAATAACAAAACTTGCGTTATGTAAATAGTAATTAAGTTTTTGAAGAGCGTAATGAATCGCGTAAGCCTCCTTCTCGATAGTACTCCATTTTTTCTGTGATTTACTAAGCTTATGAGACAAAAAGTAGATAGGTCTTTCATTTTTAACCCCTGGTATTCCAGATTCTTTTCCTTCATATGGTTGTACTAAACATGCTCCTACTGCACTGTCTGAAGCATCTGTGTATAGTATTAACTGTTTGTTTAAGTCTGGATGCGTCAATAGTGGTACCAATGTTAAGCTGTTTTTTAAATAGTCGAAGGCTTTTTGACACTCATCATCCCACTTAAACCTGGCGTACTTGGCTGTTAAATTTGTAATTGGTTCAGCTATCCTTGAAAATGCCGGAATAAACCGTCTATAATACGCACACGTTCCTATAAAAGCACGTACTTCCTTAACGTTTGTTGGTGCAGGTAACTCTTTAATAATCTTTATTTTGTTCTGGTCTGGTTTTATACCCTCTCTATTTATAATATACCCTAAATATTTTGTTTCTGTTTTAAAAATTGGCACTTACTAAGCTTCAACTTCACATCATGCTTTCTTAACCTGTCAAACACTAGTCTAATATGTTTCAAATGATCTTCTACATCTCCTTTGGTATAGACCAATATATCATCAATATAAGCAAGAGCGAACCTTTGCATACCCTCTAGAACTTCATTTATTAAGAGCATATAGTGTGAGGGCGCTGTCTTGACTCCAAAAGGCATTCGTAAGAATTCGTACGAGCCCATGTGGGTACAAAAGGCACTTTTCCGTTGCGCGTCCTCTGACATCGGAATACACCAAAACCCTGACCTTGCGTCCAACGTTGTGAAATATGTAGAGCCATTAAGTAGCCCCAAAATGTCATCAATTACCGGCAGTGGGTATGCTACATTCTTGGTGATTTTGTTCAACGCCCTGTAGTCACAACAGAAACGACTCGAACCATCAGGCTTGGCCACGATGACCACCGGAGATGACCATTCTGACTTCGACCTTTTTATTATTCCTGCTTTCAGCATCTCCTCTATTGCCTTTTCCATTATTTCTCTGTTTCTTAATGGAGTTCTGTATGGTTTTAGACTAATTGGTGGATGATCTCCCGTGTCTATCTCCATCGTAACCGTCCGCGTCTTACCCAATTCCAAATCATTAACCGCAAACACATCTTGATTTTGCTTTATAAACTGTTCTAACACTTCCTTATTTTCTGGCGAAGCTTTTAACTGTGACAGCAATTCTTGTTCCCTTGTTATTTTGTCTAGTGAATGTATATGTACTTTTATTTTCTCCGAATGGATGGATCAATTCATTCATTCTGATTTTCCCTCTTCTTCCGCATCCGCGTCTGTCACTTCTCCTTTCACTAGAAGTTTCCAAATAACTTGTTCCCAACACTTCTGTTCTATTCGTTGCCAATATTTCACTAATGTTATGATCTAACTTTGCTATCACACATCCTCTGTATAACTTGATTTCTCTCCCTGTGTTGTTGATAATCATTACTGGAAAGGTTAAGTGTTTATCCAACTTCATTACTCCATCTGGAACCTCCAAACCAGGCTCATCAATTATTTCTTCTTGTAACTCAGTGATTCTGACTGTGTTTCCTTCCACATAATATGGGTTTCTCTTCAGCTTCGCTTGTATTAAATTAACCGACTGTGGTTTAATGTCGTTGTCATTTTGACCCTAACTAGTGCTGCTATATGCATATCCTCTTCCATATCTATATATACGTCTCTAAATTTTAACTTATGTAAATCATAAAAAAGTCTTATCCCATTCTTTATCAAAAAATCTCTTCCTATCAACATATTTCTATTTAAACCCCTCACTACATGAAAAAGGTGTCTTATGTTGATCCCTCCTAATTTAAAATTGATCATTGTTTGTCCAACTACTTGTAAATTCTGTCCAGTAACAGAGTGTAAATTATTACTACACTTAAATACTCTACAATTTCTTACTATTTTGTATAAAAAACTTTCTTTTACTACACTAACTTGAGCTCCTGAGTCTATTAATGTACGAACTCTATACTTCCCTATTTCTAATATACACGAGCTATAATCTGTTTTTTCTTCTATAAATTTCTTGACTTCATCCATTTGAAAATATTCTCTGTTCGATCTATTATACTTGTTATTAACATACTCTCTAATACTTGGGACCCTATTATTTACCCTCCTATCATAGGTCCTGTCTAATAGGTAGGGCGCCGATTTACCTGTGTTCTTGTACCTGTAAAATTCCTGTGTCCATCAACAACATTCCCAGTCACCCTATTATTATCATATCTACCCTGTGTATTCGACTGGACACGCCTGTTATTACAAAAACGAGAAACATGTCCCCGTTGACCACAAACCCAACAGACAATGTTTGTGTTATTTGTGTTTCTTACTGCCTCACTTGTAGGGTATCTCACATTTCTTCTTTCAACATAATCGCTCCTATTTCTACCTTGTAAGGTTTGTATACCGCCTCTCCTATTCCATCCGAATCTTGTTTGTCCTATCTCCATGGGTTCCTCAATTCTGTCGTCTCTATTACTTCCCACTTCTCGTCCTGTTCTTAATCTAAACCTTCGTCTCAAATTTTCCTCTTGCACCGCAATATCCACCGCTTGTGATAACCTCTCAGGGTTATCCCTCATCAGCTTAAGTTCAAACCATCAGATTTGATGCCATCCACAAAAATCCCTACCAACATCCTTTCCACCTCCTCCCCTCGCACATTCTGTCCTAAGAATGCCTCTTCAGCCAGGTTAATCAACCTATCGCTAAACAACTGCACCGTTTCTCCGTTATTTTGTTTAGCCTGCCTCAACACCGAAAATGCATGTTGCGGATCCGTAATTTCTGCATATTTTCTTGCTAGGTCCTCTTTGAATTGTTCCCATGTCTCATCTACCCTAGCCTCTAATTTTCTTCTTATATGATCTGAGACCGGTTTCTGTTGCCGTCTGATACGCTAGTCTCATTTTCTCTTCATCTGTTGCCGAGATCAAATAGGCATATTTTTCTATAGAGGTGACCCACTTCTTATAGTCCTTAGCCTGTCCACTAAATTTCACAATTTCTGTTGCCATCCCCTGTTGTTTGACCACCATATTAAGTCGGCCTACTGCTGTTCCTACGCCTGTCAGAACTTGTGCTAAGGTGTCCTGTTCCGCCATGCTGAAAAAAAATAGCAAAACAAAGCAAGCAACCAATCACACAATTATAATTTCCCAAATCCCAACCAGCACAATTCAGTTGGTTATAATATTGTAAGATGTTACATTAATCAGAAGAAGCACCAACGATGTCCTGTCTGAGCATAGGAATAATGAACCCTGTCCCTCGAAAAAAAACTCAAACTGGTGGCAATCAGAAGAAGGTTCCTTGTAGATAATGTTCTGTACTCCACTCTAATAAATGAATTCGGAACCTCACGGGAGACCTCGAAATATACAACTCTGATTCTATTTCTAAATTACTCTGTTACCTTCAGTTCAGTTCAAGCAACCAGATCCCGCATTAGGTGAAACTCAGTCTCAGAGTTCAGGTGGTGGAGTTCAGATACCATTTCTCCTCCCTCAGGTACTTTCGTCCTTCTCATGGGCTGCCAGAAAATTCTTCAACCCCTGGTTGGGTCACATCTCATGGGCTGCCGGAAAATCTTCAACCCCTGGTTGGGTCCCTTCCTTGATTCTCAGGTGGGTACTTCAACGTCGTTTGGAATGGGTCATAGGATTAACGTGGCCCAAGGATGGATCAGGTGTGTTTGGGTCATAGGAATGACAAGGCCCAAGGATGGATCAGGTGTTTGGGTCGTAGGATCAACAAGGCCCAGAAATGGATCAGGATCAGCCAAGGCCCAACGATAATGGCGTGTCTTAAGAACTTATGGCCCGATCAACGATCATGCTGTCCTGACAACTCCTGATTAGCTCTTTAACTTTGAGGAACTTAAATTGCTGGTTTGCCCAAACTTTCAGGACAGGATCACTCCTGGTCAATCAAAATGATGTAAGGCAGCGGCTTTGATGGCTCTTGCTAACAGTCAACCTGCAGAAGGGCGGCCATACAAACTTTCTTTCACCGTGACCTCTGCAAAACGGCTGGTACAACAAACTTCTTATCTGAAGTCTTAAAAAAGACTTACAAAGGACCACTCCTGGGCGAGCTTTTGGCCTTTGTATTCAGATATTATTACTATCTCGTCTTATAACTTGCTGGCCATCTTTGGTGCGGCTGTTACCAGGTTCAATAGTTGTTTTTTCACGTGCCGCTTGAATCTTTCCGCGACGACGTTATTCAACTCCGACTTTGCATAGTTTTATCTTTCTCATTCTCAGGTTCGCATCCTGGTCGAGCGGCTCCATTTCGCCTCTTATAACAGTGGGTAATATAAGACGAAGGCCGGTCGTTTGTTTGTTGATAAAACGTTTATTGGCTTAATATAACCAAGCTTCGATGTACACCTCCATTCGCTACTCAAGCTGGGTTCTAACTGCCCATACCAACCCAATACGTCACGATTGAGCATCTCCCCCCCCCTTTCAGTCTCAATGCTCAATCGTGCTGTATCGGAGTTTTCCAATAGACCCCAATTATACCTACACTGTTACATAAGGCACCCATAATGAATCTGGGGTATTATTGAGAGCTTTGTCATGGTGAGGGTGACCATGTAGTGATGTCAGCTAAGATGATTGTGATTGTGGTGATGGCTATGGTGAGAGCGATCATTTGATGATTGTGATGGTTTTATGTGGTGTTATATGTCTGAGTTGTTGGCAGTGACTTATGTTATAGCCTGTGTCCTGATTGTTGCTGGTGTTATGTGTAGAACTGTACTTCTGGTATAGTGATGTTGTCTAGTTGTCATCAGTACAATGACACATCTAGTTGGTGATGTCAAGTTGAATTGCATATCCTGTCTGCTTGATTGCTGTTGGTGCATTGGACTGTATTTATGTCCTGTATGTACATGTTCAAATGGTGTTGTCCTGTTAGAGTCGTGGTACACCGGTGTAGCTGAGTTGTGTTCGGTGTTGATTTTGACTAGTTGATGAGTGTTGCTGTGTAACATTGGCATTTATGAGTGTATTCTCAGCCTGTGGTGTTGGGGGATGAGAAGTTGTGTTGTGTCAGAGATCTGTAGGTAATGACCCCCCTGAACTGAGGTGTTCAAAAAAAAAAGTAAAAAATATTTTGGGGGGGGTTTAAAAATTTTTGGAAGGGGGGGGCCAAAGGGG
>JACEFZ010003628.1:0-66813 GCA_014155875.1 Cepaea nemoralis | reverse complement strand
TCTGTCTTACAATATATGTGGCACAAGTTGTTGATACCTCTGTCTGTCTGATAACATCATTTTTTGCTCGGTCTCTGATAGTTAAGTTGGTAGGTATTCTAAGGCATCCCATCTCGCAGGTGTTGATTTTACATAAGTGTGATTTGGATATTGTCCAAATTGACAATGATAGCATAGGGTCGGTGTAAATATGCTATTTATTATCTGTCGCCTTGAGGACATGGGTATGTTTGGATGTTTCAGTATAGATGATAATTGATATTTAAGCTCACTTGCTTTTTGACGTCTGTTTTCTATTTCTTGTCCATTATGCCATCCCCGTGATCATACTTCCTAGGCATTGACACCAACGTGACTAAATACTCTATATTTCTTATTACATATGAAGTGGTTGTTCTAGACATAACCTGAGTCATAGTGTATGTGACGCGGTTCTCCTACACCTGAAGTGGTTCCATTCTGTTGTCTACCTATCATTACCTGCCGTGTTGTTTACGTCAACACTTGTGGATGAAAGGTGAAGTTAGGTGGATCCACAGGTGTTTTCAGTCGACAGCACTTAAGATATCCTTGTGTGTTTACTGTCTGGGGGTTCTGTTCCAGTGCCTGGAAAGTCTAAGTTCAACTAATGTCTGACCTGCTTCTGATAGCTTAGGTGAGTTAGGACATGCTGTAGCCGGAAACACGACTCACACTGAACTCTCGTGGCAACAACTACACTACATTGAACACTGGTGGCAACTCGACACACACACTGAACCATGGTGGCAACTCGATACACATTGAATCATGGTGGCATGTCGACACACATTGAATATGGTGGCAACTCGACACACACTGAACCCTGGTGGCAACTCGACACACATTGAACATCGGTGTTTGGAGGACGGTAAAAAGAGGACGGTCGTGGATGGGTCAAGCCGAAGACATTCTTCAACAGGTGTGTTCACTTGAGGACTTAGAACCTGGCGAGGAGTGGGTGCAAGTGCCAACAGACTTCTGCACATCCTTTTCAGTTTGCATCCAACTAGATAGAAAATGCAGACAAGAAAATCTGGCTGCTGTGGAGGCTGAAGTACAAGCGTTGATTTTCGAGAATTCGCTAGACGGTGACGCGGTCATCTACACAGATGGGTCGGTCGTCCGACATGTGAGAAGCTCATGGGCCTTTACAGCTCGGGCCGGAGGGAGAATTGTGAAGGAGGACTCTGGTGCTTTCACTGAAACCACAAGTAGCCTGACCATGGAAGTCATGGCAGTAAGTAAAGCAATAACATGGCTCGAGACACAGACATTCACTAGGGCTTGTTTCCTTAGCGACTCAATGAACATGATCAAGAGGATAGAGGAGGGGTCGATCCGAAGAGAATGGTTGCTGCCTCTGGAGCGGTCTCGGCTGGCAAAGATTAGTTTCATCTTCGTGCCAGGTCATGCGGGAGTACAAGGAAATGAGCGGGCTGACAAGCTCGCAGGTGAGGCTACTGTGGAGGGCGGACGCGCCATGGACCAGGCCTGACATTCTGAATGCTCTACGAGAAGTGAGACTTTTGCAAGAACCAAGTGATGACTGTGAATCTACAACAATGGCCAGACTGCGAGAGCAGCAAATTAAAAGAGGGGTGGCCAAACAAGAACACTACGCAGGAAGCCAAAGAAGATTGATAAATCCAACACAGAACTGGCGTCGTTAGCCGCTACACGCTGCGGGATTTGCTGAGGAGGGATCCGAGCACTTATGGACTGAATGGTCCGATGTGCAACGAGGATGATCTGTCGACTAACTAACTAACTAACATTGAACATCGTGGCAACTCGACACATAATGAACCCCGGTGGCAACTCGACACACACTGAACCCCGGTGGCAAGATCTTGTCACACTCTGAACCATGTCGACAACTCATCATGCTCTGGGCCAGTTTTCTTGCGCATACAGTGCTGGTGTGTTCAGTTCTCTTCCGCAAGGAATGTTCTGTGTGTCTAGTCATCTATAGTTATCTTGTACATGCCGTATCCCATGTGTCTTGTCTTGTTGCACATACAGGGTATGGTTTGTCAAGCCTTCTTTCAAATATAGTATCTCGAGTGCCAAGCTCTAGTCCACATGTAGTATCCTGGGTGTTAAACCTTCGTCCACATGTAGTATCATTAGAGTGTCCAGCCCTCGTCCACGTGTAGTATCATTAGAGTGTCCAGCCCTTGCTCACTTGTTGTATCATTAGAGTTTCCAGCCCTCGTTCACTTGTTGTATCATTAGAGTGTCCAGCCCTCGCTGACTTGTTGTATCATTAAAGTGTCCAGCCCTCGTTCACTTGTTGTATCATTAGAGTGTCCAGTCCTCGTTCACTTGTATCATTAGAGTGTCCAGCCCTCGTTCACTTGTTGTATCATTAGAGTGTCCAGCCCTCGCTCACTTGTTGTATCATTAGAGTGTCCAGCCCTCGCTCACTTGTTGTATCATTAGAGTGTCCAGCCCTCGTTCACTTGTTGTATCATTAGAGTGTCCAGCCCTCGCTGACTTGTTGTATCATTAAAGTGTCCAGCCCTCGTTCACTTGTTGTATCATTAGAGTGTCCAGCCCTCGTTCACTTGTTGTATCATTAGAGTGTCCAGCCCTCGCTGACTTGTTGTATCATTAAAGTGTCCAGCCCTCGTTCACTTGTTGTATCATTAAAGTGTCCAGCCCTCGTTCATTTGTTGTATCATTAGAGTGTCCAGCCCTCGTTCACTTGTTGTATCATTAGAGTGTCCAGCCCTCGCTGACTTGTTGTATCATTAAAGTGTCCAGCCCTCGTTCACTTGTTGTATCATTAGAGTGTCCAGCCCTCGTTCACTTGTTGTATCATTAGAGTGTCCAGCCCTCGCTGACTTGTTGTATCATTAAAGTGTCCAGCCCTCGTTCACTTGTTGTATCATTAAAGTGTCCAGCCCTCGTTCATTTGTTGTATCATTAGAGTGTCCAGCCCTCGTTCACTTGTTGTATCATTAGAGTGTCCAGCCCTCGCTGACTTGTTGTATCATTAAAGTGTCCAGCCCTCGTTCACTTGTTGTATCATTAGAGTGTCCAGCCCTCGCTCACTTGTTGTATCATTAGAGTGTCCAGCCCTCGTTCACTTGTATAACCCCGAGAGTTCAACCCTTGTCGACATGTAGTAGTGACCTTACCGACTTGGATAATATACAATGCAGCTATAGACAAATGTCAAGCGAACGAAGAAAGAAAATTATCCACCAAGCAACTGGGTACCAAGCCTTTCCAGTCAGAGTCGACAGTCATTGCCCCAGAGCCACATCGCACCCCAAGATACTAATACTAAAGATTCATTTTAATTGCGTCACGGGTTTCACCAATGTTTTTATATTCCCCGCGTGATATTTACATAGTCCTTATTGTTTCAGCTGCAGTGTCGTATCGGCTATGGGATTTATATCATCCTTACAAAAGCAGTCGACTTTTATCAGACTTGCCGAGTTGGGCCGTGGTTTTCATCTCCGCACAAACAATGTGGTCTGTTATTCCTCAAGCGAGTCCGCCTGACAAATTTTAGATGTTTGATCTTGGCGATACAACTCGGAGAACTCTGGTAAAGGGAACGCACGTGCCGCGGTTCTCAAGTTTGTATCGGGTGACCCAAATGACTGGTGTTTCTTGTGTGCACCTGGTTTGATGTTTGTTTAAGAGACTGGTTTTAATGTGCCTAGGTTGAAAGGTAAACATGGAGGTAACTTGGTTATGGGTTTTAGACAAAAATGTCCGTGCTGATTGTCCGGAGAATATGTTTATAGGTATTGGTTGGTACTCGTAGAAGTAGAGAGTTAATATTGTTTGTCCAGACATTAACTTTAAAGTCGTACCACTATGTTTATCTAACAAACGTTAACTCAATGGCATTAATAGTGATAGTAGTAGTAGTAGTAGTAGTAGTAGTAGTAGTAGTAGTAGTAGTAGTAGTAGTAGTAGTAATAATAGTAGTAGTGGTAGTGGTAGTAGTAGTAGTAGTAGTAGTAGTAGTAGTAGTAGTAGTAAGAGTATTAGAGGTAGTAGTAATAGTAGTAGTAGTAGTAGTAGTAGTAGTAGTAGTGGTAGTAGTAGTAGTAGTAGTAGTAGTAGTAGTGGTAGTAGTAGTAGTAGGTAGTAGTGTTAGTAGTATTTGTAGTAGTGTTAGAAGTAGTAGTAGTAGTAGTAGTAGTAGTAGTAGTAGTAGTAGTAGTAGTAGTAGTAGCAGTAGCAGTAGTAGTAGTAGTAGTAGTGTTAGTAGTAGTAGTAGTAGTAGTAATAGTAGTAGTAGTAGTGGTAGTAGTGGTAGTAGTAGTAGTAGTAGTAGTGGTAGTAGTAGTAGTAGTAAGAGTATTAGAGGTAGTAGTAATAGAAGTAGTGTTATTAGTAGAAGTATTAAGGGTGTTCATTTGAAACCCGTTCCAAAGGCTTTATTACAAAAGAATAAAAGAAACATTACCAGGTGTGGTAGAATTAAACAAAGCATTCATTTTGAATGAATCATGTACCATGGGTTGGTCAGAAGAAGTCGCCGTAGGCATTCAGACAAGCATCCCATTGCTTAGGCAGGCGGCGAATGCCATCCGAAAAAAAAGATTGTGGTTGCTCACTGAACCAAGTGTTTACCGGTTACGTGTTTATTTTTTTTTTTTTTTTCTGTTGCAACAATATGCGCTTGACCCGGCCGTCGAAGATCTGTCGTGAACTGACGTCATTTCCGAAACATTCGTGCCAGTCTTCAATGTTGTCTTCGACACACATTTGTTACCGTACGCTGCCTGCATTCTTCGATGAGTGTCCACTGGTCGACATCCTTCAAATGAAAGAAACTGAATCACCGCTCTTTGAGCTTCATTGGACGGATTTTGGATCAACCCGGCCATTTTCTCAACGGTCAGAAACAGAACCTATGCATCATGGGACGATAAGCACGTGCTCCTTTATTCATTGGTCAGTACTTATCACATGACTATGACATGATCATGTTCAACGTACGCGATTACGGTACGGCACGAACGGATTTCAAATGAACGCCCCTATAGTAGTAGTAGTAGTAATAGTAGTAGTAGTAGTAGTAGTAGTAGTAGTAGTAGTAGTAGTAGTAGTAGTAGTAACAGTAGTAGCATCAGTAACGGTAGTAGTAAGTGTTAGTAGTAGTAGTAGTAGTAGTAGTAGTAGTAGTAGTAGTAGTAGTAGTAGTAGTTGTAGTAGTGGTGGTGGTGTTGGTAATAGTAATAACAGTACTGTAATAATAGTACTTATTGTTGTTGTGTTGGTACATATAGACAACACGCGTGTTGATATCTCTGTAAAGGTGTTCACAATTGCCTAAAGTAATGAACTGGTAGAAGTGTTCGGGTGTCCGCCTCAGGATGGCTGGCGTCCTGGTTCTTCCCCAGCACAAGGTTTTATTTATTATTTTATTTTTATTACAAGATCTGTTTACTATTGAATTATATCACACGAGGCCTCTGAACTCTTTGGGAGTGACAACTATAATAAGGGCGGATAAGGGAGAATACTTGAGGTTCCGTTTGCAAGCCGCGAAGTGTGAAGATCCCACGGAATTTAATAAGAGAAAGTTCCAGGGGCGTGTCCTGGAAAATTGTCAAGTTCAAAGAGGTGGCCACAAGTAAATAGATAGCCCAACCTATGAGAGAATCTGCATTGAGGTGACACAGTTTACACACATACACGGCCGAGTTGGAGGTGCTGGTATCTGGGGTAGAGAGGGTTTGTCGTGCAAGCATTACATTCATGACTGAAGAAAGAAAAGTAGGGGTAGACATGTGGAGGAGGAGGAGGCGAAGAAGAAGCAGAATATAATATATAAGAAGAAGGAGAAGTAGAGCAAGACGAAACAAAATCACTGCAGTAACAGCAGCAGCAGAAGAAGAAGAGGAAGCCAACTCTGAGGACAATATTTGCTACACCCTGCCCCATCAACACCGCTGCAGTGAAACATAATTCCGCAAGCTGGCTGTGGAATGCCAGGATAAACGACTGCCCGTTCTCCGGCTGTTACAATTAGATAACCGGGCTGTGCCTCCTGCTGTCCCTTTTTATGTAGGTTAATGAGAATTGTGATGACACCTTGTTGAGATAACTGGCCACGCCCATGAAATGATAATAATTTTGTGTATAATATATTCAGCGCCGTCTCCGTGCTAGTGCGCCTTAATATAAAGTTGTATACTGTGAGGCATCCGACCACCCGATGCCGAACATTTCATTTTATCATGTTTGCGTATAGTAAGACATTTTTTCCCCCGCATATCCTTCACAGGACATTGCAGTCAACACCAGCATTTGTCAGCTGCTGTTGATGTCTTGGCAAGATTACACTCAGTAGTTTGCCATTGCTTTCTGAGCGTAACCCCCATAAGTAACCAACGCGACGCGCTCTGCTACCACATCTCACACAGTTGCGTTACCCGTGAATATACGGGATTACGGAGAAATTCGTTAACTCCTAGGCCAGGGAGACCGGCTAGTAGAGACATAGGATGTTTAAAATGTCTTGTCAACACAATCACAATCCACAATCACAATCACAATCACAATTATTAACAAAAACGGGAAAGAATTCATTAGCAGTGACAAAATACAAGTACACAACGTCAAAGGCAACAGTTACACTTACACCAGGTGTTTGTAAAGTCTCACTACACTTTGTATGTAGAACAAATTTGAAAAATGAAGTACGTGATGTAATAAAAAAGAGGTGCTAAAAATTCATTAAATTAGTTACAATAGTCAATGCTAATGTCAATGGAAGAATAAGTCTAACGCTGATTAGGGGAAGCTGGAAATGTACCAATTAAGTATTCATTTTAATAGTTATTGGAAATGTCCACCAACCGTATGTATCGACCGCCATTTCGAAGCACTTGTTCAACGCAAACAATTCTTTCTTCTGTTGATAATACCATTCTGTTTGGAGTACAAAGAATTACTCCAGCAGACGACAGCCATTCGCTGCATATTGCTTCACGATTAAATGTGGAGCACATTTTTTGATAACATCATGCTCTTCATCTTTCAAATTTGTTCTACATGCAAGGTGTAGTGAGACTTTAAAAACATCCGATATATAATAGCTATTAATATGTATAGCGTCATGCATTGATGTGACGGTTGGACTTTACGCTGGCAAAAGCGCGAGCATAATTTGTTTACCAAGGATCAATACCAGCTGTCTTCTTTCGCTATGGGAGAAAAATAGTTATTTCCCTGTGCACTCAGGCCTACAACATGTCATGGTTCTAACAAGTCACATAACCACAGCAGACTCCCGCGGCGCGACTTTTTGTTTCATAATTCAAATGAAGGAAGAAGCAGACAATATCAGAAACAACTGGGGCTAACCCATTTTTATACGGCATGCAAACAAGAACGAAATAAGAACAGAGTGGAAGAAAAGGGAATGAAAGAATGAGAGAAAGAAGAAGAAGAAGAAGAAGAAGAAGAAGAAGAAGAAGTTGTAGTAGTAGTAGTAGTAGTAGTAGTAGTAGTAGTAGTAGTAGTAGTAGTAGTAGTAGTAGTAGTAGTAGTAGTAGAAGAAGAAGAAGAAGAAGAAGAAGAAGAAGAAGAAGAAGAAGAAGGTCGCTGGTTCGATTCCGGGATACCTCATCAGTCTTCTTGTCTTTTTAACCCTTTTTTAAATGGAAGGATCTCCAATTCTGTCTGCCATAGGCATAGAATACTGGAATAGAAATAGTTTACATAAAACTGCTAAAAGCAACACGACCGTAAACATATATAGCAATAAAGTAACGCATAAAAACACACACACACACAGAAAGACATAAGAAACAACTAAACAAACATAAAGTAACAACTAAACACATAACCTGTACTTTTATATGGCCATGAGACGTGGACAATGAGCAGACACACTGACAAATATCTAGTGGTAGTGGAAGTATGGTTTCTGAGGAAAATACAAAGAATACCATAGACGCAGAAAAACCAATGAGCAAGTCCTACATGAAGCACATGAAAACCGTAAATTGATTTAGAGAAATTAGACGTAGACAGTCACAATTATTTGGGCAAGTTATGAGAACAAATAAATTAGAAAACTTTGTGACAACTGGCAAGATTGAGGAGAAAAGAACAAGGGGAAGGCATGGAAATAAATACCTCGATGGCTTGGCCATGTGGCAGAATCGAGACAAGAAAACAAATCTGATCCACGATTCTGGTGAGTGGGTGAGATGACGAAACATGACCGCACACGCTTATCGGCATGGCACTTGAAGATGACGAAACATAGTTGATTAAAGTAATAACTGAACGGAACGAAAGGATTTGCATATCCTTTACAGGACGTTACGATCAACCCCAAACAGAGATTGATTTTCAAGGCAATTTTACCTTCAGTATTTTGCCATTGCTTTTTGAACATTAAATAAATCAACGTTGAAGTCCAAACTGTTGAGTGTAGGACAAGATCCCACCACCTCGTCATTAGCGTACTGGATGTTTGGGAGCGTTTGCGCTTTTATCGAAATGAACTAAGATAACTGAGAATGTTTTGGTTGCATATTGAGCAACTAATTAACGTGCTCAGCCACGCCTGAGTTAATTTCATATCTGTAAAAAAGTTTCGGTAATCTAATAATCCTCTTCTATTTTTCATCTCTTGGCTGGAAAACTATCCCTCGTCGTTCTTTCGATCCACTACTTCCCGCTACCGACAGAGAACACGAGTACGTCAGACACAAGCTGAGAAACCGTTAATCACCCGAGCCTGTGTTCCATCTATCCACATTTATCAAGATCCTGGTCTGTAATCGCTGGCCTGTCGCATCAAGTTAGAGCCTGCCCATTGTGAGGCAGATACTGGGAGTCAGCTTCGGAGACCCAGAAATGAATTTATCAAATTGTTCCTGGCACGCCCAGACATGCCTAGGTTCTGTCTTAACGCGGATGGCGCCGGTTTCAAGGGAATCAGGAAAGAAAAGTGTTTGGCATTTGTGTTGAAGACAGATGCAATACCGGCAGATGAAGTTTTGGGCGCCCGGATATTTCAATGTTCTCCACTTAATCATATGTGTTTTAAGTAAGTAATGAATCCCAGGAAGGGGGAGGGAGAAAAAGGGGGGGGGGATGGAAAGGGGAGGGGAGTGTTGTGCATGTTTGTGTTCAGGTTAGTATGTTTTGCTCTTGTGAGACAAAGTACAGTAGAGTGTACATCTTTTGCTGCTGATGTTGCTTCTGCCGCTGTTGCTGCTGCTGCTGCTGCTCTTGCTACTACCGTTGCTGCTTCTTCTTTTCCTTTTTCTTCTTCTGCTGTTGCTCTTCCTCCTTCGTCTCCTCATTCTCCTCCTCCTTCTCCTCCCATTCTTCTTCTTCTTCTTCTTCTTCTTCTTCTTCTTCTTCTTCTTCTTCTTCTTCTTCTTCTTCTTCTTCTTCTTCTTCTTGTGTGTGTGTTTGTATGGTCCTTCCTTCAACCACCCATGCGTACCCCGCTTCTCTACGCAGTTCTAAATGTCCAGGTAATCCCACCATGGAACTTGCCGCACATGACTGAAGTATCCGATCGTCACATACACTAGGTCCCCGTACGAGGTGTGATGCATGCAGTGTATGGTCTTCACATATACTAGATTATCGGACACTTTGAACACACACACACACACACATCACTTCAGCAGAGTCTGAAATATTATTAAACTAACCAATACTTTTCACACGGAGATCTAGTATATGTGACGATCAACTATTTACACATCTCATAATAGATAGCTAGTACTTGTGAATATTGACTCTCGATTTTCTATTTCATAAACTCCAAGATGTATGGATCTGTGGAGTGAGTCCAAGAAGGGTCGAGTTCAACATTAGAACTAGCACAAGGGTCTAATTATCATAAATATCGCTGGCGGGTAGAAGAACCACTTGGTAAGACGTCACCCATGTAGGGCCGGGGGGGGGGGGGAGGTGTGGGGGGGAGGTTTCTAGAGGTACTTTAACTGATTTATGTCGAAGGATAATATATCGCCACGCATGACCTCCCATATGGACAGAAGGATGATATATCTCTATACTAGGGTCATGGTGTTATTTGTTTTGTTTCGTGGCATCTTCCACAATTTCAATGCTCAATCAATCAATCAATCAATCAATCAATCAATCAATCAATCACTCAATCAATCAATCATGTGCCATGCCGGAAAGCGTGGGCGGTCATGACTCGCCATTTCACTCGATCACCAGAGTCGTGGATCAGCTCAGTGTTCCTGTCTCGTCCATACCATGTGGACAAGCCATCCAGGTATTTTCCTCTCGTTCTTCCTCTTGGTCTCTTCCCTTCGATCTTGCCAGTTTCACTAAGTTCTCCAATCCATTTCTTCTCATAACATGTCCAAAATATTTTGACTGTCTACGTCTAATTTCTCTAATTAATTTACGATTTTTCATTTGTCTCCTGTAGTACTTGGTCATTGGTTTTTCTGTCTGTCCATGGTATTCTTGCATTTTCCTCAGAAACCACATTTCTGCAGCCATCAGATGCTCTTCAGCTTGACTGCTCATTGTCCAAGTTACACATCCACACAAAAGAACAGGCTTTATGTATCCCCTCAACACTCTTTTTTTTTTTCTTCAATGCTCAGTGAATGAAAACTTATATACCAATACAATTATACGTTATATTACAATATGGGAGTCTCCGTGGTCAAGTGGTCAAGCCGTCTGCCTTGTGCTCCGAAGGTTGTGGGTTCAATTCTGGGCTCCGTCTTTCGGTTCACGAGTGAATTTTTCTTGGAGACTCCCGGGGGTCGTCGTTGGAGCTACGGAGTTCGTGCTTTGTGCGATGCTTTCAGCAGGTCGCCTTGCGAAAGAGACCAAGCCATATGGGATTGAACTTGGATAATGAAGTCGATCATCTCGAATTTTAACAGTATATATATATATATTTATTTATTTCGTCCAAACCGACGTTTTGTTTGGCAATGAATCAGTGACTAACGGAAGGTAGAAGACATATTAAGGGAGTTAAATGTTGTAAAGACCAATCATATGCAGCATTTCACGAGATGAAGAATATTATTTACAATATATCTTTCTTTATTGAGGTGTGTGGCAGGTCTTAGTTAGATGTGACTGAGCTACCGTACGGCAGTAGACGGTACTACCTGCATTCTGTTAGCGCTGAATGTTGGCCGGCGCTCACCAAATCCAACACTCCACATTGTGTCAACGGCTTGGGGCGGAGGAGTGCAGCTGGGAGGTTACAGGCCTTACCCTAGTGTAAGAAAATGTAACCTAAAGACTAAATGTCATGGCTTTGCAGATCAGGCCCTAAGCCTTGGTCGGCAACTGGTCTAGGATGGAAGCGCCGCAGGCGGACATTTAGAGCATTGGTTTGCTGATCCGACAGCTTCTGCAACGTGTCATGTTCCAGACGTATTGGTGTTACCTTTCCTGTTTAGTAAACTAGACAGGCCGAGAGAGGGATCATGCTGCATGGGCAACACATGATCTCTAAACTCAGCCCAGGCTTTGTGTTATGGAGAGGTATAACTCGATTTTACAAACTATCGTCTGTCAAGACGGTAAGGTGCCAGTCAATTATTGAGGTGAGAAAGAGAGGTCGTAAGAGCTTTAATAAGCTACAATGAATGATCATCATCATTCTTGATGGACAAAGTTATCAGTGAAATGAGAAATTATTGAAAGACGCGTAGCTTTTTAAAAATGTATTATCCTTACATCTAAATGATGAGAACACAGTAATGTAATATGTAAGGAAGGTAAGAGAACTGATTACTCGCATCATAAATAAATATTCCTCTTTCTTTGAGCTTGCCATTTGGAAGGGAAAGTTAAAGTACTTCGTGCCGACGGGAAGGTTGGACGGGAAAAGAGTCATGGGGAGACCCAGAGAGAAGATACTGGACAGTCTGACATCATGGCGTTGGGGGGGGGGGGGGGGGGAGAGGGGGGGATCAGTAATCAGGCATTCTTGACATTCCATGAAGGATGTGGAAAGTCATGGTCACCAACGCCCTACGGCCTAGTCTATGAAAATAAAACACAAATATAGCAGACACTCGTGTATGAGGCCTTTATATATATATATATTAGATTACAGTCTAATGAGCGCGATGTACCTGTTACACTCCTAATCGTCTTTCCTAACTTATCCAATCGTATATGCCAGAAGAATAATTATCCGGTACTTATTTTAATGAAAGTGCTTCACAGCATGAGCTCGGCTAGCTTGACCACTGCCACAATGAGTGATTAAATATCTACACCTTCCCCCCCCCCCCCCCCCCCCCCGTCTTATTAAACAAACAAACACACAAACTACTATGCCACAACGACCCACAATCAGGACAGCACGCGTACAAACCAGGACATTGCTCGTATGAAAATAAACAAGTGTATAGATTCCAGAATAGAAGTGGATCCTGCATGCAAAGCTACGGACTCGTGAAATGGACAAATCGCTCCTTTCATAAACTATCGATTTCGTGAAGAGAAAGAATGAGTTTATTGTCTGTTTCACTGGCCAGCATGCCCGACTGTCGTGGCTATAGCCAATCGATGGTTATTATTTTGTCTGAAAAATTTATATTCTCAGCGGAAAATTATTCCAACTACTTATTTCCGCGAGAAAATTTTACATAGATGTTATAAATAAATGTAAGGGTGCTACTTAGTATGCAGGAAATACAACTATGCTATACAACGTGGAGGTAAAGGTTCGACAGCTAGTGATCTGTGTATGAGGTGTTCATGAGACAATGCAATCAGAGTGTGAAGGGAAACGAGCTTTCAGTCCAATCTGTCCGGCATATGTGGGCAGGCCCCTGTGGGATCAGGAGTATAGCCTGGATGAATAGATAGACTATTATGGCCTGAAGAGAATGATCAGACAGGGCGCGACCAGAGGATCTGGCCGTCAGTCTGTCCTGCGAGGAAATGCCGGACGGATACATAATTATACTGCAGCTGGTACCATTACTGTGAGGACTCTTCGCTGTCTGTTGAAGATGAGGATGGAACACATATGGGGAAATCCCCGAGTGCTGAGAAGTCGGTTCTGCACTCGTTTCAACTCAACTCGTTTCGGCATTAACGGCATTGTTACTAGTGTATTTGTTACACCTGTACGAATGTTATTGCAACAGTTTCCACTATTGTTATCGGTACCACATGTGTACCATTGTTATCTTTCAATGTCATTGCCATATCCTGACCGCCTGGAGACCATATTATCTTCGTATTATGTTTAACCTTGTTGTCAATACAGCACCAATGTTATCATTCCAATACCGGTTGTGCGGCAAAGGGGTTACGGTTACAATTCGTAATCCCGCATACCGCGTTTGAATCACAGCTGCGGGCGATTTGGAAGCAGATCAGCTTGCGCTAGTTCCTATACAAAGGTATGAGTGTCGGTCGTTCATAAACCAATTGCAAACAATTGAACGTAAACTTGCCAAGAAATCACAGACAAAATACGCTGGGGTTGACTGCAACATCATGTACAGGATACGCAACAAACTTGTTATTTTATCATTCTAATAGTTTTACCATTATTATCTTAACGGCACTCGCAACATTGTTATTATATGAAGAAGGATTGAACGAACGAACGAACGAACGAACGAACGAACGAACGAACGAACGAACGAACAAACGAACGAGGGGGACGAGAGGCACGAGAAGACCAAGAGAGAAGATGATGGGCAGTTTGACATTATGGCATGGAGGAACATCAGTATCAGAAATGATTCTCAGCACAAAAGACAGAAGAATGTGGACAAATATGATCACCAGCGCCACAAGGCACGAAGTATAAGACGAAAGTTAGCAAAGTGTCAGACTTAAGACTTGTAGCAGCTAGGTTTAAGAGGATTATCACCTGATGTAAAATGGAAATGAATTAGACATGTGTGCTGGCATATATGGTCATCATGCTATTGCATGGCAAAATATAACAATTACTTTGTTTCCATGTCAATAATAACAGTTTTATTCTGGTTGTTAAAGCCAGGGGTGGCATTTTAGAAGAGCGTGCGGACTGAATTCTTGATTGTTTCAAACAGATTGTTCCAATCGTTCAATAACTCTGACTGTCCGTATGTGTGTGTGAGAGACAGACAGACAGACAGACAGACAGACAGACAGACAGACAGACAGACAGACAGACAGACAGACAGACAGACAGACAGACAGACAGACAGAGGGGGGGGGCCGAAATAACGAACGAACAAACTTTATTTTCAAAGGGTTAAGAATTGGGCACGCAGGCCCGTCTGACATTCGGCCTCGCTTATCTCTTTCCTCTCATACGGTTGTTTCATTCATACATCACTTATGAAGCTAATCTTACACAACAACAAAATAATATGCATTAAAACGCATGCAAAATAATCAATAATACATGACTCACTAAAGCAATGTTTACCATGGCCAATATAATTAGCCGAGGAAGATGTAACATACCATACATATGGGAATGTTTATTATACTAGTTGTCGTTTGAGATAATTACTAGGAACGAGAGAGAGAGAGAGAGAGAGAGAGAGAGAGAGAGAGAGAGAGAGAGAGAGAGAGAGAGAGAGAGAGAGGGGGGAGGAGAAAGAGAGGGAGAGAGTTAGGGAGGGCGAGAGAGTGGCAGAGAGAGACAGAGAAAGAGAGACACAGAGAGAGTGACACAGAGAGACAGAGATAGAGAGAGTGCGTGTGCGTGTTAATTAGTTGCATGCCGTTTACACCACATCGCAATCAACCCCATCATCTTTGGCTGTTAGTTATTTACTAAACAAGCTTTCTTTCAGTAGTTTGCCATTGATTTCTGAACAACCGACGCCCATACCATTGTTAAAATCAACATCAAAATAACCTCCAGCTGATGTCGCATACGGTATGCGGGATCTCGAATCGCGCTGGCTACCCCTTCGCCACAGACGTGTGTGGAGATATAAACATCTGGCCCCTCGCCCAAATTACTAGTACAATCTAAACAAATGACTGGAACTCATGAAGAGAATCTAAACAAATTCCCGATGGAGCAACCCGTCACCAGCAAGATAAACCAGGGCAACCAACAGCGCCATAAACCAAGCCACTGACACCCGTCGGGCATAAACCACAGTCCTGTTTTACCTCAAGGATTCTCAAACTGTTTCCAAAATACGGGCCTCTTGCTCTGTGGCTCAGGGGTCGGCTAGAAGACTGTGAGTTCGGTGCACTGATGTAGATAGTTTCAGCCTTGATTATGGATTGCAGTTATCGGAGTGAAGTTGCTTATGCAAACTTTTCTCTCGACTTGGGATGAATTTACCATCTCTTCAATAAATGACATCACTGAGCGATTTGCCTAGCACTGTTTCGACAAATCTTCGTCTCGGTACATCCGACTTCGACACTAACTTTTTTTCGAGTGTGCCTTCTACCGTTCCCATTCTACCTACAAGGCAGCTAGCTGGTTTGTGTTTCTCTTTGTCTGCAGAATTAACGGACGAAAGTAACATGGATGGTGAACTTATACTGAACAAAGAAGTCACTGATTCTATCAAATACATTAACACACATTACAAATAGTTGGGCGAGATGATATGACGATAGTGGAATTAGAAGTTCAAAAACCATGTCATTACTCAAAATTATCATGACAAGAACAAGAAAGAAAATAAAAATGGAAATTGATGATGAACAGTATGGATTTTGGGAAGGAAAAGGTGCAAACAATGCAATATACACATTAAGAACATTAATAGTAAGATCAATAAAGCCACAGAAAGATATATATATATATATATATATATATATATATATATATATATATATATATATATATATATATATATATATATATATATATTTGTGCTTCATTTATTATACTACAGTATTTGATAAAGTAAAACGTGACGAACTGATTAAAATGTTAGACGATATCAATATTGATGGGAAAAATCTCAGAATAATAAAGAATATTTACTGGAATCAGGTGGCAGCAATTAAAATGGGAAATAAAGAGGGCAATTATGAACAGATAAAGCTAGGAGTATGACATGGATGTGTTTTGTCACCGGATCTCTTCTCTCTATATAGCGAAGTAATGATGAGAGAGATCAAAGAGAAGCCAGGACTACTAATCGGATGTTATAATATATACAACACATGCTATGCAGATGCCACATTATTGATGGTGGAAAATACAAACTATCCACAACAATTGTTGGACATTGTATAATAGAAAATGCAATGAAAGGACTTTCTCTCTCTCTCTCCCTCTCTCTCTCTCTCTCTCTCTCTCTCTCTCTCTCTCTCTCTCTCTCTCTCTCTCTCTCTCTCTCTCTCTCTCTCTCTCTCTCTCTCTCTCTCTCTCTCTCGACCAAGAAATCAGTAACAATGGTGATATCAAAAACTAAAGTGACACAAAAATGGAAATATACTGGGACGTTCTTAACCAAGTGAATAATTTTATTACTCGGAGGCAATTATAACATCAGGTGGAAGATGCTCAGCAAAGATTAAGAACAGAATATGGCAAGCAAAAGCTGCGTTTCAGAAAATGGAAAATATGTTATGCAATAAGAGACTATCATTGAATGTAAGAAAGACAACGCTGAAATTATATATATATATATGTATAACATCTATTTTGCTGTATTGCAGTAAGTCTTGGAGTGTAAATGAACGAATTATATAGAACTTGAAACCAATAGAGATGTGGTTCCTGAGATGAAGTTTGCGAATACCTTGGACTGCCTGAAAGAGGATAATGAAACTAGAACATCACATACAACAATAAGAATGAGATAAACAGCTTTCTTTGACATCGTGACAACTGGAAAGATCAAGGGAAGAGAAGCAGGGGCAGACCAAGAAACATAATGCTGTGTGGAGGAATATCACCAGCAGATTTGATCCAGAACACCAAAGACTGAGATCAGTGGAGAGACATGAACGCCTACGCCAGCTAACAAGACACTTAATGATGATGATGATGCTTGCTTATATTCTGAAATCTGTATGCAGTCTTACCAAAGAGAACAGAAGCAGCTGAATGTGAAGAATTGTGTAAATCAACCTCATAAATCATGTCACCATAATTTTACTTCTTAGCCAGATATGACTGAGCTGCCGTACTACCGGCTTTCTGCTAGCGCTGAATGTTGGGCGGTGCTCACCAAACCCAACACCCCACATAGTGCCAATGGCCTCAGGTGCAGGAGTGCAATCGGGAGGCTACAAGCCTTACCCTAGTGTGAGGAAATCCAATATAAAGACACGCAACCTGTCTTGGAAGGGCAGACAAAGCAATAAGCCTTGCTAGGCAACTGGTCTAGGAACGAAGCTCCGAGAGCCGGAAAGTTAGATAATTGCTTTGCTGATCCGGCAGCTTCTGTAGCATGTCTTGTTCCAGATGTATTGGTGTTACTTTTCCTCTGGAGTAAACTAGGCAGGCTGAGAGAGGGATCATGCTGCATGGGCAACACGTGGTCTCTAAATTCAGCTCAAGCTTTGTGCTATTGAGAGCTTTAACTCCATCTTACAAAACTATCGTCTATTAACACGGCGAGCTGCTAGACAGTATTTCTACTTCTAATTATATTGAGAAGAACGAAAAGGAAAACCAAAATTGAAATGTTTTGTAAAGGGGAAAGAAAGAAATAATGCACTGTGCACATTTAGAAAAATAATAAAAAGATCAAATGAGACGCAGAAACATCTGCACTAGCAAGCTATAGATTACACCAAAAACCTCTCAATAAATTAGCAACAATTTAATTGGAAATCGTGTGGGTTATTATGTACAGAAAAAGCAAGGAGCAAGACAAGGATGTGTTTTGTTATCAGATCTCTTCTCTATGTATAGCAAAATTATCATGAGCGATATCAAAGTTAGACCAGGAATACTATCTGGGGGTGGGGACGGGGGTGTAACATAAACAATATGCAGTACAAACTCCATTGGCACCTTGCCGTCTTGACAGACGATAGTTTGTGCTTCAAAAAGGCATAATAACTTTTACCCATGGTGGTAGCGAATGTGACTGATAAGGCCAATTCGCGTTGTAAATGTTCGTTCACAGTGGGTGCATGTGAACACGTGGTCATTTCCACCATCATGCACCATCTTACGTCTCACACGCTCGCTGTGTGACTTATCAGCAATAATTTTCTCCTTTTCATTTATTCCATTTCCGATGTTTGCCCTCCATGCAACACGTTCAGCGGCGACTTGCTCCCAATGTGCATTATCAATGCCTGTATCAATCATGTCCCGCTTACACACATCTTTGCATCGTAGTAGAGGCCGACCCTGAGATCTCTTACCCATCTATAATTCACCAAAAAAGATGTCCTTTGGTATTCTACCATCATCTACAAACTACAGCTCATATATACAGAGTCATTAGCAATTAGAGAGCTCCAACCAGTTTTATGTACACACAAGGTTTTATATTTAAACTTACGTTCACCGTGGGGATAATTAATGTCTTGCATAAGAACAGTATCAGCGACTGTGTGTTGTAAGTATATCAACCAAAGTAGATGATGATTTGCATAACTCTGCAGTATGCACCTGATAAGATGCTGCGAAATATGCTCGGCAATAAATGATGCAACATATTGTGTGTGCTTTCTGTGTGTAAAATCAGCGTTACGTTGATAGCACACAAAATTGGACTCTGGTAATGCGAAAGATTTGCAAAAACAGGTGGACAGTACAGTAATAAAGAGTATGCAAAAAATGAACTTTCCTTGTGGATCAATAAAACAAAAACAAATGTTATATCAAAGCAAAGAAAACACCCACACAAAAAAAGAAAAAAAAAGAGGAGAATTACAACAGAAAGGAAAATGAGTAATTAAATCAATAAATAAAAATATTTGAGGGTAATCATAATATTAAATGAAAGATGCTAAACTGAGATTAAGAGCAGATTATGTGAACAAAAAGCTCGGTTTCAGAAGATGAAAAGTATCTCATGTAATCAGTAACTTTATAAGAATATCAAAAATAAGTACTAAAATGGTAAATCAAACCTGCCTTGCAAAATGGCAGTCAACAAGTAACTAGGAGCTTAAAGACAGAAAGATGTGGTTTCTGGAGTTGATTTTGTGAATACCTTGGACGGTCAGAGTAACTAACTATGTGGTTACTGGGAAGGATTTTGCGAATACTGTGGACGGTCAGAGTAACTAACTATGTGGTTCCTGGGAATGATTTTGCGAATACTGTGGACGGTCAGGGTAACACTAACTATGTGGTTTCTGGGAATGATTTTGCCAATACCGTGGACGGTCAGGGTAACACTAACTATGTGGTTTCTGGGAATGATTTTGCCAATACCGTGGACGGTCAGGGTAACACTAACTATGTGGTTTCTGGAATGATTTTGCCAATACCGTGGACGGTCAGGGTAACACTAACTATGTGGTTTCTGGGAATGATTTTGCCAATACCGTGGACGGTCAGGGTAACACCTAACTATGTGGTTTTCTGGAATGATTTTGCCAATACCGTGGACGGTCAGGGTAACACTAACTATGTGGTTTCTGGGAATGATTTTGCCAATACCGTGGACGGTCAGGGTAACACTAACTATGTGGTTTCTGGAATGATTTTGCCAATACCGGGACGGTCAGGGTAACACTAACTATGTGGTTTCTGGGAATGATTTTGCCAATAACCGTGGACGTCAGGGTAACACTAACTATGTGGTTTCTGGGAATGATTTTGCCAATACCGTGGACGGTCAGGGGTAACACTAACTATGTGGTTTCTGGGAATGATTTTGCCAATACCGTGGACGGTCAGGGTAACACTAACTATGTGTTTCTGGGAATGATTTTGCCAATACCGTGGACGGTCAGGGTAACACTAACTATGTGGTTTCTGGGAATGATTTTGCCAATACCGTGGACGGTCAGGGTAACACTAACTATGTGGTTTCTGGGAATGATTTTGCCAATACCGTGGACGGTCAGGGGTAACACTAACTATGTGGTTTCTGGGAATGATTTGCCAATACCGTGGACGGTCAGGGTAACACTAACTATGTGGTTTCTGGGAATGATTTTGCCAATACCGTGGACGGTCAGGGTAACACTAACTATGTGGTTTCTGGGAATGATTTTGCCAATACCGTGGACGGTCAGGGTAACACTAACTATGTGGTTTCTGGGAATGATTTTGCCAATACCGTGGACGGTCAGGGTAACACTAACTATGTGGTTTCTGGAATGATTTGCCAATACCGTGGACGGTCAGGGTAACACTAACTATGTGGTTTCTGGGAATGATTTTGCCAATACCGTGGACGGTCAGGGTAACACTAACTATGTGGTTTCTGGGAATGATTTTGCCAATACCGTGGACGGTCAGGGTAACACTAACTATGTGGTTTCTGGGAATGATTTTGCCAATACCGTGGACGGTCAGGGTAACACTAACTATGTGGTTTCTGGAATGATTTTGCCAATACCGTGGACGGTCAGGGTAACACTAACTATGTGGTTTCTGGGAATGATTTTGCCAATACCGTGGACGGTCAGGGTAACACTAACTATGTGGTTTCTGGGATGATTTTGCAATACCGTGGACGGTCAGGGTAACACTAACTATGTAGGTTTCTGGAATGATTTTGCCAATACCGTGGACGGTCAGGGTAACACTAACTATGTGGTTTCTGGGAATGATTTTGCCAATACCGTGGACGGTCAGGGTAACACTAACTATGTGGTTTCTGGGAATGATTTTGCCAATACCGTGGACGGTCAGGGTAACACTAACTATGTGGTTTCTGGGAATGATTTTGCCAATACCGTGGACGGTCAGGGTAACACTAACTATGTGGTTTCTGGGAATGATTTTGCCAATACCGTGGACGGTCAGGGTAACACTAACTATGTGGTTTCTGGGAATGATTTTGCCAATACCGTGGACGGTCAGGGTAACACTAACTATGTGGTTTCTGGGAATGATTTTGCCAATACCGTGGACGTCAGGGTAACACTAACTATGTGGTTTCTGGGAATGATTTTGCCAATACCGTGGACGTCAGGGTAACACTAACTATGTGGTTTCTGGGAATGATTTGCCAATACCGTGGACGGTCAGGGTAACACTAACTATGTGGTTTCTGGGAATGATTTTGCCAATACCGTGTGACGGTCAGGGTAACACTAACTATGTGGTTTCTGGGAATGATTTTGCCAATACCGTGGACGGTCAGGGTAACACTAACTATGTGGTTTCTGGGAATGATTTTGCCAATACCGTGGACGGTCAGGGTAACACTAACTATGTGGTTTCTGGGAATGATTTTGCCAATACCGTGGACGGTCAGGGGAACTAACTGCTGAAGCGTTCAAGAGGCAAGTGGGAGTGAAGCAACATATAAAACTGTAAGGACACTGAAAGTGTTCTTCAGTCGAGTAATGAGAATGGGGAAGGGGGGGGGGGGGTGGAAAAACCTTCACAACTGTTAGGATCAGTAGGAGAAGAGGTGAAGACTTACCACGGGAAATGATAGTGAATGTTTTAAATAGTAGCACGGAGAATTATCACAAATGGAATTGACCACCCGACAAACACAAACAGACAGGCGATTTCAGCGTTGCGTGCCACATCTTTGAGTATGATGAAACACCACAGTATTAGGAATGGTTTCACGGCCTGGTGGTTGAGCTTGTTTTATAAAATGTATAAAACTTTACACGTATACTGTCTTGTGATCCTGATGTAGACTTCTTGGAATGCCAAACACAACAGGATTTATAAAAACAAAAACACATCATAAACAATAACAAAACACATGGAAGTGTTGAAAAACGGGTTCCTGAATTACCCGAATAGTAATAATGGGCAGTAGTTTCGGTGTGATGATGTCGAATCGTGAATGGTAGAATATGGACATTGTCAAATCCAGAATGATGACGATAATTATGATCTGTTATATGGACATAACATGACAAGAGGAGAAACGGTAGTTCAAGAGTAAAGTGGCAGGAAACAAGATGAACACTGCATTGTTAAACCGTGGCATCGACAAACGCCATTGATTCCCACCGAATGGACACATCCTATAGTGGTAATCTTGTGGCTCTCCGTTCTCAGTCTAACATCACTGTCTGATTACACAGTCTAATCGAAGTAGTACTCAGTATACTTTACACAATGTAATTGAAGTAGTACTCAGTATGCTTTGCACAATGTAATCCAAGTAGTACTCAATAATGTGTACACAATGTAACCAAAGTAGTACCTAATATGCTTTACATAATTTAACCAAAGTAGTGCCTAATATGCTTTACACAAGGTAACCAAAGTAGTACTGAATATATATTACACAATGTAACCTAACTAGTGCCGTTCTCCCTGGCGAAAGTGTTAAGGACGTTGTTCGTAATCCCATATACCCTCGTATGGAACACAGCTGTGCGAGATTCGGCAGCGGATCGCGTCGCCCTGGTTACTTACGGAGGTATGTGAGCCGGCGGTTCAGAAAGCAATGGCAAACTACTGAGCGTAGTAACTTGCCAAGACACCAACAGCAGCTCAAAAATGCTGGTATTGACTGCAATGTTTTGTAAAGGATATGCGACAAAAAAAAAAAACAACCTAACTAGTACCTAGTATGCTTTACTCCGTGCAACCAACGCAGTACCTAACATGCTTTACACAATGTAACCAAAGTAGTACCTTACATGCTTTACACAATGTAACCAAAGTAGTACCTTACATGCTTTACACTATGTAACCAAAGTAGTACCTTACATGCTTTACACAATATAATCAAAATAGTACCTTACATGCTTTTCACAATTTTTTTTTTTGTGCATATCCTTTACAGGACATCGCTGTCAACACCAGCATCTTTCAGCTGTATGTTGATTTCTTGGCAAGATTACGCTCAGTAGTTTGCCATTGCTTTCTGAGCAGCCGGCTCACATACCCCGTAAGTTACCGATGCCATTCGAACCACTGCTGATTCTCACCGTCATCACGTTACCGACGAGAGTATACGAGATTACGGAGAAAAGCCATAACCTCTATGCCACGAGCCGGCTTTCACAATGTAACACATGACTAATACAACTGTTGCAGCATTGCATCATTGCACTCTGAGGACGGTGGTCTTGATTTTGGCAGATCACCAACTTCTTCTTCTTCTGTGTTCATCCAGTTTTTTTTTTTTTTTCGGACGTGATTGCGTTGTGCCTGTTTACAGCAGAGCTGCGTTCTTGCGCCGTTAGGCCGACACATCCGAGTTCTGCGGGCATTTGTTGACTGGGTTAACCCTCCCGGGGGATCAGCAACTTGGGAACGGCCACACTTAGACTACAAACACCAATTTTTTTTACAGAAGAATACGAAGGGACAGACTTCCCCAAACACTGGCTCCATTTCCTTGTGTATTTCTGCAGATGTTTTTCCCTGTAACATCAATAATTTTATCACAGTCCTATAGTCTGATTTCTCCATTGTTCTGACAAACCATTGGATGTTCAGATCTGGTCAATAGGGTGTGTTGTGCCATGCACCATATCGGGACCACCAGTCGAGGAGAGAAAATCATAATTCTTATGTCCATTACAAATTGAATGAGCTATACATGTGCCAAATTTCAATTTTCTCCGCGTAGCCCTTCATGGTCAGGCCATGTATCATCACCATCAAGTGTCTTTCTCGGTGTATAAGCGCCCCCCCCCCCCCCCCCCAATCCTCTCCACCTTCCCATAACAATCTATCGTAATTTGTCTCTATCCTAAGCCAGATATTCCGATTCTGTAGCCTTCCATGGGTAAAATATTTATGACATCTTGAATCCACCTTGGATGTGGCCTTCCTCGTCCCCGTTTCCCCATATCTATTTCCAGACACTGATGTCTGTTTACATGTCCAGCATTCTTCATTATCCTGAATTATTTGTTTGTTGCTTTCGGAATAATCAATCTTCTTCTATATTGAGTTCTTCTTGGCTAGATTTGTTCACCCTCTTTTCCGTTCAATACACGAATCTCCTTTTGTTCAATACACGAACTCTCTTTTTGTTCAATACGTGAATTCTATTTTTGTTCAATACATGAACTCTCTGTTGGTTCAATACATGAACTCTCTGTTTGTTCAATATATGAACTATCTTTCCGTTCAATACATCAATTCTCCCTTCACTCAATACACGTACTCTCTTTTCGTTAAATAAATCATTCTTCTTACTCTTCTCTAACACTTATATTCAAAAGCGCATCTTTTATTTGAAGTTGATTTGTTAAGCATTGAAGTATTACACCATTATGTTATTTAGTTGCATATCCTTTACAGGACGCGCATTCAACCTCAGCATTTATGAGCTGTCTGAGATTTCTTGGCAAGTTTACAGTCAGTAGTACCCTTATATAGTCACCGGATATATGCTTGTTGTCCTCTATTATCGTTTGTTTCTGTGAACTATATCACCCTACACATTGGCGTCCTGGGGGACAGCAGGGCAAAATTGATCAGAGCGTTCATTCTTAAACTTCCGGTGTGCTGATGCCGAAGTATCGAATTCAACTCTTACACCGGTCAGGTGGACTAACTTGTTGACATCTCGTCCTTACCTTGGGGAACGTAAATTACAAGTAAATCATACGTCGGAGTGAGTTCGCCTGTTGGCGAGGGACACCGGTGATAAGGAAAGCTAATCTACACGCACACATCCGTCCAGTCCATTAGAAGTAGTAACACGTTTATTAACTACGTTTGATTTCAACATAAGCGAACGCACAAAAACATACGCGCACACACACACACACACACACACACACACACACACACACACACACACACACACACACACACACACACAAATGAGAGTCCTACAAACAAGACACTGTCTTTGAGAAATCTAGCAATTTGATAAATGCCTGAAGCCAAAACCAAACAGATAAATCGATAAGTAAGTACAGTTATAGTAGAGCAGTGGCATATGTTGCTGGGTAACATATTGTATAGACCAATCAGCACTTGTGGGTGATGGGGGTCAGTATTGTATAGACCAATTAGCACTTGTGGGTGATGGGGGTCAGTATTGTATAGACCAATTAGCACTTGTGGGTGATGGGGGTCAGTATTGTATAGACCAATCAGCACTTGTGGGTGATGGGGGTCAGTATTGTATAGACCAATCAGCACTTGTGGGTGATGGGGGTCAGTATTGTATAGACCAATCAGCACTTGTGGGTGATGGGGTCAGTATTGCCGGACGCCTTTATTTCCCAATATATTTCCCGGTACCAGTGTTAGCCTGGGTCGGCTGCGATAACGTAGTGGATAAAGACTCGCCTGCCACACTGGGTGGATTCAAAATGTTAAAATGACCTGAATTCCCAGGTCTACCCACCCTGCAACAGGTGCTGGAAAATGTTCTGGGTGGTTCAAGGCATGATATACTGGTCACCTCAGTGACCCATTGCCGTGGTGTCAAGGAGGATGGGTCAGGCATACCATCTCCATGAAACTCAAGATGTAAAGATGGCACCGAAATGTGATATATTCTATAGCTTAACAGATTCATTGCCACACAAAATGTAGGTTTGAACCAAACAAAAGTTGAAGGCGGAAAATGGAAAGTAGGGGTGTGTCACAGTTATGACTTAAATGTTGTTAATATGGTAGCAGTCAAGTTATATTATATATCAAATTAAAGAGAGTTGCATAGGGAAAACTATTGTATTGTATTTTAACGATAGTTAGATTTATAAGCATATGACAATTACAGGAAGTTCGAATAAGACGATTTATCACCCCATGGCATTTAATCACTTAAAGAACAGACATTCACTCTAATAGAATTATGATAATAATATCAATGCCTCCATTAAATAGCAAACAAACAATATAAAAGTAGCATGTGAGACACACACACTCTACAAACTTGAAAGCAGCATGAGGGACACACAAACTCTACAAACTTGAAAGCAACCAAAAGATTCCCCTGTTGTGAAATCCAGGAATTTCCGGCGATATCCCAAAAGAAAACAAAAAACAACCAAAATGCAAGTTCACCAAAATCCAAAAGGTGTATCCAAAAGGTGACTAAAAGTTTGTCCAAGAACGCTAAAGACTCGTCCCATACCGGGAAAATCGGCGTCGCTGCACGGTACAACCTGGCGATGAAGACGTCAGCAGACAAGGAACTTACTCTCTTCCACAGCGCGCGAATCCGATCCCTAGTTCTCGCGTGAGTTTCCGCGCATGCCAGTCGTAGAGAGAGACACTTGGAATAGGGAGGTTAGTTCTGTAGAGTTCTGTACACTACCACAATGAATCGGGCCCTGGCAGCCAGCAAACATGGGGATTATAGCTACCACAATCATTGCTATCATCAATACTGACAACCGCTGGAGCAAACAACATCGGGTTGCTGGCTGGTTGTTCATCCACTCCCGCTCCCTACTCGTTGTGATACTACCCGTGTGCTTCTCACAAGACGCGGGTGTATGTGTGAATGTAAAACAAAGGGATGAATGAGACAGGCGAGTTGATAATTGAGTTCTTGAGAGTCTGTGACAAGAATGTTGCCAGCCAACACAGAGAGGGAAAGAATTGGGTGTGCCAGTAGACATTAAGTGTACTCGGGGTGGATCTGTCTGTCTGTCTGTCTGTCTGTCTGTCTGTCTGTCTGTCTGTCTGTCTGTCTGTCTGTCTGTCTGTCTGTTTGTCTGTCTGTCTGTCTGTCTGTCTGTCTGTCTGTCTGATGTAAGTATATCTATCAGACTATATTTTGTATGTATGTCCATCTGTCGTTCTGTGTTATGTAAGTATATCTATCTGTCTGCATTATGCAAGTACGTCTACCTACTATAATTATGTCGCTCCGCCGTCCACCCACCCACCCACCCATCCATCCATGCATCGATCGATCCATCCATCCATCCATCCATCCATCCACACATCCATCCATCCATCCATTCTTTCATCCATCCATCCATCCATCCATCCATCCATCCATGCATGCATCCATCCATCCATCCATCCATACATCCATCCATCCATCCATTCTTTCATCCATCCATCCATCCATCCATCCATCCATCCATCCGTCTGTCTGCCCGTGTGTATGTCTATATGCCTGCCATTATCCTGTCTTTTTAACCACCTAACGGACACGTCTGTGCATATTCAGCTCATGTCCAAATCATATAAAACAATAATGTTACAAATTGACTCTGAGATCACGCATGTTGATCATCTCATCACATCGCTGAGTGACGGAATAGAGGTTTTCTCTGTCAAAAAAGAAGTCACAAACCTCCATCCCTCCGCTGGCCTTCTGGACACCCTTGGGACAGTTGGAGTACCCGGTTATCCTCCAGACCAAGGTAACATGAAACCATAGGTGCAGGTGTTGCATGGAGCCATATGACGGTAGGCAAGGAATTTCTTTATGACGACAATGAACCAATCAACAAACACTAGAAGTTAAATCGGTAAGCTTTACTAGAATGCCAATACAAGTAACAGAATGGACGTTGCAGTCAATGCCTTCGTCAGCACACAAATAACAAACACAAACCGATACAGCCACAGGAAAAACTCTACATCAGTGGTTCTCAACCGGTGGGGAATTTCCCCCAGGGGGGAATTTTAGGGTTTCCAAAGGAGGGGGGGGGGGGATTAAAATTATTTCAAAATCCCGTTAATACAAGAACCGATTACTTGATATTGTTTTCCCCTTCATACTGTACGGTTCTGTACGTCTCACCCTTCTAAAATTAAATTTATAAAGTAAGTAGACCCACAAATCATGTTTTATGTGGACGTCTAGACTTACTTTAGTAAGTGCTACTACATTTAGCTTCCATTATTACGTATACTGTGTAGGGGCGGGGGCGGGATTTTTAGGTATTAAATACGAAAGGAGGGAATGACGTTCTGAAGATATAGTGAAGAGGGGCACGGGCCAAAAAAGGTTGAGAACCACTATATATATATATATATATATATATATATATATATATATATATATATATATATATATATATATATATATATATATATATATATATAAGTCACTTATCTGTTTCCTTGTTGTAGACTGAACACGTGTGTAGCTGAATACTGCGTGCATTGTTGTAACACTGCGGCCAGTCTGGAAATGTCCTCTAATTCCATTTATAGAGTCAGCGATTATAGTCCTCGACCAATATGATCACTACCGAGAAAAAAAAGCAATCGCAAACTGCTTGCCTTACTGATGCCTAGAATGTCAAGATTCATCAGTCTACAGAAAATCAGACAAACTGCGCAAGTGGATGCTCGTAAGGAGCAGCCTCGCTCGGTAGGAATAGTCATGTGTACCAAGTGACTCTAGTCCGTCAGCTAGCGGACTGGGTGCAAAAGATTAACATCACTTACACTGGAAAGATGTAACGCCTGAACCGTGTTAGCAGATGGTAAATTGGAGAATATCAGACAAGAAATGGGGAGAATGGATATTAACATCTTAGGTATGTTTAAGTCCAGATGGAAAGGGACGGGCATGATAACATCTGAGGAATGTCAAATTGCCAATTTTGGCGGAGAGGAAAAAAAAACTGTAATGGGTTGCACTTATTGCAGATTTTAAAAGTTTTTGGCATGTCCTTTACAGGACTTCGATGTCAACGCTAGCAATTTTTGTTATTTGTGATTTACCTAGATAAGTTTATATTCAGTAGTTTGCCATTGCTTTTGATTGACAAATGCTTATACCTTTGTAAGAAAACCAACACAAGGCAGTCTGCTATACATCATATTATAGTGGACAGTCTTAGATTAAAAAAAAATATTACTGGTGAAATTAGAGGCCAGATCTTTTGATCCCAACATGGTTCAAGTTTATGCACCGACAACAGACAGCAGTGATGACGGTATCGATGCTTAGTCATTTAGAGGATGCCTTCAAGAAGTGAAATTACTCAGAATTAAATATAATAATGCTACAGTTGGACGTCAACAAGATGGATGAACAATATGCAATCGTGAATTGTGAGAGCTGAATGGAAGAGGAGGCAAACATGTAGAGTGGGCCAGAGAGTATTATATGATGATTGCAAACACCTGGTATCAATAACATCCAGTTAGATTATGGACATGGACGAGTCCCGCAAACAATATCAGACAGTACCAGATTGATGGCTTCCTCTTCAACAGACGATTTCGAAATGCTTTAAATGTTTCAGTTAGAGATTTACCTGTGATGAACAAGAACGTTTTGCAGGGAGTCGACGCTGAAGGAAAGATTGATACTCAATTAAGGTCAAGGGATAGGAATTTCACGAGGAGAGACACAAACCTGCCGTCTTCTAGGTAGACTGGGGATAGCCAAAGGCTAGAGACCTGATGGGCGAATCAATCAGTGAACTAAGATAGTAACATCTTTATTGCCTACAACCGTGCTGTCTTGTAGGTAGACTGAGGACAGTCAAAGGCTAGGGACAAGATCAAGCGAGATACAACCGTGCTGTCTTGTAGGTAGACTGGGGACAGTCAAAGGCTAGGGACAAGATCAAGCGAGATACAACCATGCTGTCTTGTAGGTAGACTGGGGACAGTCAAGGGCTAGGGACAAGATCAACCGAGATACAACAGTGCTGTCTTGTAGGTAGACTGGGGACAGTCAAAGGCTAGGGACAAGATCAAGCGCGATACAACCGTGCTGTCTTGTAGGTAGACTGGGGACAGTCAAGGGCTAGGGACAAGATCAACCGAGATACAACCGTGCTGTCTTGTAGGTAGACTGTGGACAGCTAAAGGCTAGGGACAAGATCAAGCGAGATACAACCGTGCTGTCTTGTAGGTAGACTGGGGACAGTCAAAGGCTAGGGTCAGCAAACCCGAACAACTGCTAGTTGAAGTGGGATGTACTGAGTCACATACTTGATGAAACAGTGCATGACAGTTCAGGATGTAATGAGGTCACAGATGCCCGCCAAGATAGTGATTCAAATACCAGACGACCAGACCGGCAGGCGAGTGTTTTAGCCATTACGTTACCGCTGCTCCCTCTCATAGAAAGTTCCTCTTCTTCTTCTCTTCCTCCAATTACCTCAGTGAAGTGTTGGAAGGAGATTAAAACATCTTTTTACTCTCTTTCTAATACTCTTGGTAAGTTGATGTTCATTTATCTAAGGTTATTCTTCACACCATCCCTCCTGTATTGTACATGGCCGTCTCCTTGCTTTGTATCCATCATATGACTTTAATGTAGCTCTTCATGGCAGATGCTACCAGAGCATATTTGTGAAGTGGTCAAACCATTTAGTATGTCGTTCTTTAATGAAGTGTGAGACTGATTTAACACCTAGTCGTCCTCTAATGTCCTCATCCCTAAGTCATATCTCAGTTTATGTTTGCGTCAGCTCTCTTTGAACTCAAACGTAGTTTATACAAATGCTACTACTTCTAGTGCACTTGTCTTGTCTTTCCTCTCGTGCCTAAGTTGGCGCATAGGGCAGAAGTCGTGGCTCTCATATGTTTGAAACATTTGGAGCCGGAAATCTGATTCTGTAACAGTTGGGAGTTTTATGATGGTGGATTGTCAAGCCGCCGATCAACCGTCTTTAGTCAAGTTGACCCAAGTCGGAAACTGTAATATAGTGACTCTTTACAAAACAAAAGGTAGCCTAGAGTAAATACACTACAACCATTGAGCTTTTTAACTGCAACAACTTTTATATACGCTATTGGAGCTGGAATTTCCGCGGCTGCTGGCACCAGACTTGCCCTCCAATAGATCCTCGTTAACTTCTTTCCCCGCTGATTCTACTAAGCCCGTTCCCTTGGCTGTGGTTTCGCTAGATAGTAGATAGGGACAGTGGGAATCTAATGCACTAGGACTAATATACTAATAATCTAGTGCACTGGACTGATTTTATGAAGAAATGTGACTTAGTTTAAAACGTCCTTGTGCTCTGACTTCATTCACTTCAGCTATTCAATGATGTACATTGTGCCTTCAATCCTGGGCCAACAAAGCGTAGATGTTTACACAGAAAATCTAATCTTTTCCAGGTTTCCTTATCCGCCTTATCTGTCTCCAGCTCCATCAGTGGGAGAGAGAACGCTTCTGTATATACCCAACGGTGCCGCTCGTTCTAGGTGGAGCAGCGGCAAGTGAGTTCTGTCATTGATTTTCCTATGCCTGGAAGCTCAGAAAAACTTGTCGGCACCTTGCACTGGCCCCCTCAACAATAATCAATGGCCCCCGTTTCTCATGATTCATGCTTTGATCAATGTCAACAGGAGGGAGAAAAAAGTCCACCATCCTCTTTCATTACTTTGGTAGACATGTTGTCTTGTAGTTTGATGAGGGCGTTTTATCATTCTTAAAGATCGAATCTTGTGCAATAAGTTGAGCATGCATACTGAGATGGGCGAGAGTGACAGAGAGCGAGAGAGAGAGAGAGAGAGAGAGAGAGAGAGAGAGAGAGAGAGAGAGAGAGAGAGAGAGAGAGAGCTGAGCAGATGCATGTCATGTAACACGCATGTTATGTAACACGCGAATCCATATGTTTGTGTATTCTCATCTGTCATATTATCAGTTAAATACCATTTGATTTTATCATGTATAATATGAACTTATGTACATTACTGTAGTTTGAGTGAGAGAGTCAGTGAGTGTGAATGAGAGACAGAATGAGTGAGCGTGAGAGTGAATGTGTGTGTGTGTGTGTGTGCCTTCTCTGTGTGTATCTCTGTGTGTGGGAGCATCACTATTTTTACGTCACACACTGTTTATGTACACATTTTTCTCCATGTTTAACATTTTTATGAGAATGCTCAGACAATTGTCAGTGTATGTGTGTGAGTAAAGTGTGGGAGATTGTTCATACTAGTTTCAATGCTCACGTGAGACATTTTGTATGTGTCTAGATGTGAGGAGGTGTGATTGTGTGTGGAGGATGTGTATGAGTGTGGGGATATGTGTGGGTGGGGGATGTGTGGGTGGGGGTATGTGTTTGGATGGGTTGGGGTGTGTGGTTTTTGTGGGTAGTGATATTTGTGGGTAATGGTGGGATGTGTGGATGGATGTGTGGGGGTGAAAGTAGGGGTGTGGGAATGGGTGTGGGGGATGTGTGTATGGGTGGAGGATATGTGTATGGGACGGGTGTGGGGTGTGTGTGTTTATGTGGGTGGTGATGTGTGGGTGGTTTGAGGAAGTATGTATGGGTGGCGGGGTTGTGTGGGTAGGGGATTGTGTTGGGTGGATTGGGGATGCAAGGGCGGGTGGGGAGAAGTGTATGGTGTGTGGGTTTGAGATATGTGTGCGGTGTGTTGGTGGGGGATGTGTGCATGGTGTGTGGGTGGGTGGTGTGGTGGTATGGGTGAGGATATGTGTGTGGGTGGGGGATAGTGTGTGGTGTGGGGGATGTGTGTGATGGGTGCGTGGAATGTGTGTATGGGTGGGGTGGTTGGGGGAAGTATGTGGGGGTGTGTGAGTGGGAAATGTGTGCGTGGATGGGGAATGTGTGGGTGGGGGTGTGTGAGTGGCTTAGGGATGTGTCGGGGTGGGATGCGTGAGTGGGTGAAGGATGTGTGTGGGTTGGGGTATTGTGATCGAGAGATGTTTGGTTGGGGGTGGGTGGGTGGGGTGTGTGGGTGCTTAGTGGAGGATGTGTGCGTGAGTGTGTGTGTGTGTTGGTGGACGGGTAGGGAATGCGTGTGTGGGTGGGGAGAGGTGTGTGGTGTGTTGTTTAGGGATATTGTGTGGGTGAGGTATGTGTGTGTGGATGGGGGATTTTTGTGGTGTGTGGGTGGGGGTATGTGGGGTGGATGGGTAAGGGTATCTGTGTGGGTGTGGGTGGGAATATTGTGCGGTATGTGGGTCGGGGATATGTGTGTGGTGTGTAGGTGGGGATGTGTGGTGGTATGTGGGTGTGGGATGTGTTGGTGAGGGATATGTGTGTGTGTGGTGCGTGGGTTGGGAATAATGCGTGGTAGGGGATGTATGTGATGTGCGGGTGGGGGATTGTGTAGTGGGGGATTGGGTTAAGGCATGTATGGGTGGGTGGAGGTTGTGTGTGAGTGGATTGGGGATGTATGGGTGGTTAGGGAGATGTGTGTGTGTGTGTGGGGGGGGGTAGGGAGATGTTAGTTGGTGGGGATGTGTGTGTATGGTTTGGGGATGTGAGAGTGGATGTGCGATGTGTGGGTTGGTGGGGGATTGTGTGCGTGGGTGGTGAATATGTGGTCAATGGAGATGTGGCTGGGGGATGGGTGGTTTGAGGTGTGAATGGGGAGAGGATGTGTGGGTTAGGATGTGTATGTGGGTGGGCGTGGGATGTTGTGGGTTGGTGGGGGAATGTTTGTGGGTGGCGAGTGTGTTTTGGTTGGGGGAACAGGTGAGGGGAGAGTGTGTGGGTGGATGATGTGCGGAAGGGGGATGGGTCGGTTGGTGGGGTATGTATGTGTCCCTTGGTGTGCGTGTGTGTGGGTAGGTGGGGGTGTGTGTGTGGGTGGGGTGATGTACGGGTAGGTGGGAGATGGGCCTCATAACATGGTAATTTGCCTTGTTTATGTTTACAACATTCATTTCACAATGTTTATTTTTCTTCCTATGTAAATGTATAATGCTCTTGATGAATGAAAGACGGGTGATTGGAAGGGCCGAATGTAAGACGGGCCTGCGCGCCCAATTTGTAACTCTAATAAAGTTGATTTGATTTGATTTGATTTTGTCTCCTTATTTCCCCTCCCTCCCTCTCTCTCTCTCTCTCTCTCTCTCTCTCTCTCTCTCTCTCTCTCTCTCTCTCTCTCTCTCTCTCTCTCTCTCTCTCTCTCTCTCTCTCTCTCTCTCTCTCTCTCTCTCTCTCTCTTATTTTCATTTCACTTTCACGTGAAGGGATCAAGCACACATTATAAACATAGGGACACCAGCAAACACAGCGTAATTCAATATGAAACTAACCACACCATTCTCAGTTTTGAAATTCCGGCCAGGAAATGTAATTCCCCGAGTCTATGAATAAAACAAAAGCATGGAGAAAAAGACGGTTAAATGACTCCAGTATGAGCTTATCGTGGCGGAGGAATATTGCCAGATCTAAAGCTGTGTGATGATCAGCTGAAAGGCAGGGGGTGGGGGATCGTGTCTCAATTAATCAAACCAGCTGCCGTTTATGGTTAAATGTAGCACAAAATATTGACTTCTTATTGGCTGCTAGTCACATTCACTTTATGTGTGTTGTATTGCTCATTTATCGAAAGTTGTATTTAATGCTTTGTTGTTCATTTATCGCGAATTATATGTGTTGCGTTTTTCATTTATGTTACGCTATATGTATTGCGTTGTTGGTCATGTATCATACGTTGTATTTATTGCGTTGTTGTTCATTTATCATGCGTTGTATTTATTTCCTTTCAATACAAATGTTATAGACGAATTCTAATAATGTCTTGGATAAAGAAAAGAACAAATGCACCCATACTCCAAGAGCTGGATATTGAAGAAGGTTGGCTAATAAAGACGATAAAACAAAGAAAATTGTAATATTTGGTAACTTGAAACGTTACGAAAGTTTGGAGAGAATAATAATGGAGGGGTATATGCCTGGGAATTGAGGAAGAGGAAGGCCAAAGAAAAGATGGGTGCAGGATGTGGCAGATGATTTTCAGATAGGTGTATCGGACGCGGAACATCTTGCTTATGATCGAGAGGTTTTCCGGAAGGGTGTTATGGGAGCGAGGTTCTACAAAGGACATGCTACTGAATGAATGAATATATGTATTGAGTTATTGTTAATTTATCGTACGTTGCATTTATTGTGTTGTTGTTCATTTATCATGTGTTGCATTTATTGCGTTGTTGTGCATTTATCATGTATTGATTTATTGGGTTGTTGTTCAATTATCATGTGTTGATGTATTGCGTTGTTGTTCATTTATCATGTGTTGATTTATTGGGTTGTTCTTCATTTATCATGTGTTGATTTATTCGGTTGTTGTTCATTTATCATGTGTTGATTTATTGCGTTGTTGTGCATTTATCATGCGTTGATTTATTGCGTTGTTGTGCATTTATCATGCGTTGATTTATTGCTTTGTTGTGCATTTATGATGTGTTGATTTATTGCGTTGTTGTGCATTTATCATGCGTTGATTTATTGCGTTGTTGTGCATTTATCATGCGTTGATTTATTGCGTTGTTGTGCATTTATCATGCGTTGATTTATTGGGTTGTTCTTCATTTATCATGTGTTGATTTATTGGGTTGTTGTGCATTTATCATGTGTTGATTTATTGCGTTGTTGTGCATTTATCATGCGTTGATTTATTGCGTTGTTGTTCATTTATCATGTGTTGATTTATTGCGTTGTTGTGCATTTATCATGTGTTGATTTATTGCGTTGTTGTGCATTTATCATGTGATGATTTATTGGGTTGTTGTGCATTTATCATGTGTTGATTTATTGCGTTGTTGTTGATTTATCATGTGTTGATTTATTGGGTTGTTGTTCATTTATCATGAGTTGATTTATTGTGTTGTTGTTCATTTATCATGCGTTGATTTCTTGGGTTGTTCTTAATTTATCATGTGTTGATTGATTGCGTTGTTGTGCATTTATCATGCGTTGATTTATTGCGTTGTTGTGCATTTATCATGCGTTGATTTATTGCGTTGTTGTACATTTATCATGCGTCGATTTATAGCGTTGTTGTTCATTTATTTGTCTTGAGTGAACAAGCCGGATCGGTTGTGCAGCCAAATCAATGGAGATGGGGTAATTTCCGGGGTCTAGCCAGTGCGAGACTCCAGTGAGTAGAGGATAAGAGGAAGTAGAGAAATTATGTGACTAAAGGATAAGAGAAAGTAGAGAAATTATGTGACTAAAGGATAAGAGAAAGTAGAGAAATTATGTGAGTAGAGTATAAGAGAAAGGAGTGAAATTATGTGAGTAGAGTATAAGAGAAAGTGGTGAAATTATGTGAGTAGAGTATAAGAGAAAGTAGAGAAATTATGTGAGTAGAGTATAAGAGAAAGGAGAGAAATTATGTGAGTAGAGTATAAGAGAAAGGAGAGAAATTATGTGAGTAGAGTATAAGAGAAAGGAGTGAAATTATGTGAGGAGAGGGTAAGAGAAAGTAGAGAAATTATGTGAGGAGAGGGTAAAAGAAAGTAGAGAAATTATGTGAGTAGAGGATAAGAGAAAGTAGAGAAATTATGTGAACATATAAATGTTCATGAATTATTCGTAAGTATAGTTGCAGTGCAAACCGGCGAGATTATTCTGGTAGATTCAACAGTTGAAGTGTGAGACAGACAGACAACAAGACAAATCAATATACAACCAGCCAGACATAACAGACAGACAGACAGACAGACAGACAGACAGACAGACAGACAGACCCACAGACAGACAGACAGACAGACAGACAGACAGACAGACAGACAGACAGATCGGGGCCGAAAGACAGTGTCTGCATCAAATTAATTCCGATAGATGGAAGCTTTGTTAGGCTCAAAGGTTCTGAATCCATATACAACACACTTTTAAAAGTAATGATCTTAAGAGAAGCATTGCACAATAAGTCTTATGAGTCACATGACAAAGCTGTGGATTTGTGGAGGGAAAGGGCACAAACAATATATTCTCAGGACACTATTAGAAAGAGCTATAGAAGTACAAACAGATCTGTACTTATGCTTCATAGACCACATGAAAGCATTTTACAATGTGAAACACGACGAAATAATTTAAATACTAAAGCAAATGAGCATTGACGGCAAAGATCTGCGAATAATAATTTAAAAAAAACATATATTGGCAGATGAAAAACATACTGTCCAATAAAAAAATTTCAATTGAAACGAAAAATAGAGTGTTGATGTGCTACATAGAACCTATACTTTTGTATGGATGTGAATCTTGGACAATAGGCAGACAAGCTGAATAACATATGACGGCTGTGGAAATGTGGTTTCTGAGGCGAATGCAAAGAATACCATGGACATATAGAAATACCAATGACCAAGAACTACAAGAATCAAATGAAAATTGTAAATTGATTAGAGAAATTAGACGTAGACAGTCAATCATTTTTTTGACATGTTATGAGAAGAAATAAACTGGAGAACTTAGTGACAACTGATAAGATCGAGGGGTAGAGAACCAAGGGGAAGACAGAGAAGTAAATACCTGGATGGCTAGACCACGTAGCATGGTCGAGACAAGAACACTGAGCTGATCCACAACTCTGGTGATCGAGTGAGATGGCGAATCATGACCGCCCACGCTTACCGGCATAGCACATGATGGATGGATGGATGGATGGATGGATGGATGGATGGATGGATGGATGGATGTATATTAGCAGCAAACAGCAGCCATAAGAATCAACAACCTTGTAGGAACATTTCAGTGTATAAAGAAGGGCGTCAGACAAGGTTGTGTAATGATTTGTTCTCATTGTACAGTGAACATATAATGAGATCTACAGAAAAGATGCCAGGGATCCTGATTGGTGGATATAATATAAATAACTTATGTTATGCTGATGACAGCATCTTGATAGCAACAAGTCAGAGGGATCTATAGGAAATGTTAAAAATAGACCTTAGTTTGAATGTTAGATAGACAGAAGTCATGGTGATATCAAAGAAACAAATTGGGCCTAAATGTGTAATCAAAGTAAAGGACGTTATTTTGGGGCAAGTGCAGAAATTACAAACTCTAGGCACATGCATAACATCAGATGGAAGATGCATCACTGAGGTAAAGAACAGAATATGACAAGCAAGAACTGCATTCTGTCATATGAAGAACGTTTTGTACAATAAGTCACTGTCCTTGAGAGTTAGAAAAAGAGTTCGTGCATGTTACATACAACCAATTCTAACATACGACTGCCAATCGTGGACAATTAGTAAACAAGCGGGAAAAAAATCCTGGAAGTCTTAGAGAAGTGGTTTTACAGAAGCATGCGAAAATAAATAAATAAATAAAGCCCTAAATGAATAGAGTCCCTGAGGAGGTCAAGCTGGCAGAGACTAGGTTAATGTGTGTGCAGGGCCACGCGGGTGTAAAAGGAAATGAACAAGTTGACAAACTTGCGGACCAGGCTCCTGTGGGAGACAGACGAGCAATGGACCAGGCTGATATAGTGGATACCGTCAGAGATGCCTGGTGATTACACGAATCCAGTGATGACTGCAATTCTGTAACCTTGACCAGGCTGCAAGAACATCAAGTGACAAGAGGCGAAGCCCGACAAGAGCGCGTTGCAAGTAGCCATAGAAGAATACACAACCATTACATACATGGTTTCGTCCACAGCTGCACGCTGAGGGAGACACTGAGGAGGGGATCCGGGCAACTACGGCCTGAATGGTTCAACGTGCGGTGATGGTAACCTGAAAACTAACTAACTAACTAACTAACTAACTAACTAACTACCTAACTAACTACCTAACTGATAACTAACTAACTAACTAACTAACTAACTAACTGACTAACTAACTAACTAACTAACTAACTAACTAACTAACTACCTAACTAACTAACTAACTAACTACCTAACTACCTAACTAACTAACTAACTAACTACCTAACTAACTAACTAACTAACTAACTAACTAACTAACTAACTAACTAACTAACTAACTACTAACTAACTACTAACTAACTAACTAACTAACTGACTAACTAACTAACTAACTAACTAACTAACTAACTAACTAACTACCTAACTAACTAACTAACTAACTAACTAACTAACTAACTAACTAACTAACTAACTAACCAACTAACTAAACTACCTAATTAACTAACTAACTAACTAACTAACTAACCAACTAACTAAACTACCTAACTAACTAACTAACTAACTAACTAACTAACTAACTAACTAACTAACTAACTAACTAACTAACTAACTAACTAACTAACTAACTAACTAACTAACTACTAACTAACTAACTACCTAACTAACTAACTACCTAACTAACTAACTAACTAACTACTAACTAACCTAACTAACTAACTAACTACCTAACTATAACTAACTAACTAACTAACTAACTAACTAACTAGCTAACTAACTAACTAACTAACTAACTAACTGACTAACTGACTAACTAACTAACTAACTGACTAACTACCTAACTAACTAACTAACTAACTAACTAACCAACTAACTAACTAACTAACTAACTAACTAACCTAACTAACTAACTAACTAACTAACTAACTAACTAACTAACTAACTAACCAACTAACTAAACTACCTAACTAACTAACTAACTAACTAACTAACGACCTAACTGATAACTAACTAACTAACTAACTAACTAACTGACTAACTAACTAACTACCTAACTGATAACTAACTAACTAACTAACTAACTAACTAACTAACTAACTAACTAACTAACTAACTAACTAACTGACTAACTAACTAACTAACTAACTAACTAACTACCTAACTACCTAACTAACTAACTAACTAACTAACTAACTAACTAACTAACCTAACTAACTAACTACCTAACTAACTAACTAACTAACTAACTAACTAACTAACTAACTACCTAACTAACTAACTAACTAACTAACTAACTAACTAACTAACTAACTAACTAACTAACTAACTAACTAACTAACTAACTAACTAACTAACTAACTAACTAACTAACTAACTAACTAACTAACTAACTAACTAACTAACTAACTAACTAACTAACTAACTAACTAACTAACTAACTAACTAACCTAACTAACTAACTAACTAACTAACTAACTAACTAACTAACTAACTAACTAACTAACTAACTAACTAACTAACCTAACTATAACTAACTAACTAACTAACTAACTAACTAACTAACTAACTAACTAACTAACTAACTAACTAACTAACTAACTAACTAACTAACTAACTAACTAACTAACTAACTAACTAACTAACTAACTAACTAACTAACTAACTAACTAACTAACTAACTACTAACTAACTAACTAACTAACTAACTAACTAACTAACTAACTAACTAACTAACTAACTAACTAACTAACTAACCTAACTAACTAACTAACTAACTAACTAACTAACTAACTAACTAACTAACTAACTAACTAACTAACTAACTAACTAACTACTAACTAACTAACTAACTAACTAACTAACTAACTAACTAACTAACTAACTAACTAACTAACTAACTAACTAACTAACTAACTAACTAACTAACTAACTAACTAACTAACTAACTAACTAACTAACTAACTAACTAACTAACTAACTAACTAACTAACTAACTAACTAACTAACTAACTAACTAACTAACTAACTAACTAACTAACTAACTAACTAACTAACTAACTAACTAACTAACTAACTAACTAACTAACTAACTAACTAACTAACTAACTAACTAACTAACTAACTAACCAAACTACCTAACTAACTAACTAACTAACTAACTAACTAACTAACTAACTACCTACCTAACAAACTAACTAACTAACTAACTAACCAACTAACTAAACTACCTAACTAACTAACTAACTAACTAACTAACTAACTAACTAACTAACTAACTAACTAACTAACTAACTAACTAACTAACTAACTAACTAACTAACTAACTAACTAACTAACTAACTAACTAACTAACTAACTAACTAACTAACTAACTACTAACTAACTAACTAACTAACTAACTAACTAACTAACTAACTAACTAACTAACTAACTAACTAACTAACTAACTAACTAACTAACTAACTAACTAACTAACTAACTAACTAACTAACTAACTAACTAACTAACTAACTAACTAACTAACTAACTAACTAACTAACTAACTAACTAACTAACTAACTAACTAACTAACTAACTAACTAACTAACTAACTAACTAACTAACTAACTAACTAACTAACTAACTAACTAACTAACTAACTAACTAACTAACTAACTAACTAACTAACTAACTAACTAACTAACTAACTAACTAACTAACTAACTAACTAACTAACTAACTAACTAACTAACTAACTAACTAACTAACTAACTAACTAACTAACTAACTAACTAACTAACTAACTAACTAACTAACTAACTAACTAACTAACTAACTAACTAACTAACTAACTAACTAACTAACTAACTAACTAACTAACTAACTAACTAACTAACTAACTAACTAACTAACTAACTAACTAACTAACTAACTAACTAACTAACTAACTAACTAACTAACTACTAACTAACTAACTAACTAACTAACTAACTAACTAACTAACTAACTAACTAACTAACTAACTAACTAACTAACTAACTAACTAACTAACTAACTAACTAACTAACTAACTAACTAACTAACTAACTACTAACTAACTAACTAACTAACTAACTAACTAACTAACTAACTAACTAACTAACTAACTAACTAACTAACTAACTAACTAACTAACTAACTAACTAACTAACTAACTAACTAACTAACTAACTAACTAACTAACTAACTAACTAACTAACTAACTAACTAACTAACTAACTAACTAACTAACTAACTAACTAACTAACTAACTAACTAACTAACTAACTAACTAACTAACTAACTAACTAACTAACTAACTAACTAACTAACTAACTAACTAACTAACTAACTAACTAACTAACTAACTAACTAACTAACTAACTAACTAACTAACTAACTAACTAACTAACTAACTAACTAACTAACTAACTAACTAACTAACTAACTAACTAACTAACTAACTAACTAACTAACTAACTAACTAACTAACTAACTAACTAACTAACTAACTAACTAACTAACTAACTAACTAACTAACTAACTAACTAACTAACTAACTAACTAACTAACTAACTAACTAACTAACTAACTAACTAACTAACTAACTAACTAACTAACTAACTAACTAACTAACTAACTAACTAACTAACTAACTAACTAACTAACTAACTAACTAACTAACTAACTAACTAACTAACTAACTAACTAACTAACTAACTAACTAACTAACTAACTAACTAACTAACTAACTAACTAACTAACTAACTAACTAACTAACTAACTAACTAACTAACTAACTAACTAACTAACTAACTAACTAACTAACTAACTAACTAACTAACTAACTAACTAACTAACTAACTAACTAACTAACTAACTAACTAACTAACTAACTAACTAACTAACTAACTAACTAACTAACTAACTAACTAACTAACTAACTAACTAACTAACTAACTAACTAACTAACTAACTAACTAACTAACTAACTAACTAACTAACTAACTAACTAACTAACTAACCTAACTAACTAACTAACTAACTAACTAACTAACTAACTAACTAACTAACTAACTAACTAACTAACCAACTAACTAACTAACTAACTAACTAACTAACTAACTAACTAACTAACTAACCTAACTAACTAACTAACTAACTAACTAACTAACTAACTAACTAACTAACTAACTAACTAACTAACTAACTAACTAACTAACTAACTAACTAACCTAACTAACTAACTAACGAACTAACTAACTAACTAACTAACTAACTAACTAACTAACTAACTAACCAACTAACTAACTAACTAACTAACTAACTAACCAACTAACTAACTAACTAACTAACTAACTAACTAACTAACCAACCAACTAACTAACTAACCAACTAACTAACTAACCAACTAACTAACTAACTAACCAACTAACCAACCAACTAACTAACTAACTAACTAACTAACCAACTAACTAAACTACCTAACTAACTAACTAACTAACTAACCAACTAACTAAACTACCTAACTACAGACTGTGACATCAGCCGCCGTAGACAGACTGTGACATCAGCCGCCGTAGACGGACCGCCAGCCGGGTCGTCGTTGGTTCCATTCCGCCGCGGGTTGTACATTTAAATTTGACCTTGGTTCCTAGGTCGACCTAGCTTCACATGGGTACCAGGAAGTAAAATGGGTCGGGAAAGGTGAAAGGTAGTTGAAATACCATGAGAAATACAACGAGAAATACCATGAGAAATACAAGGAGAAATACTACGAAAAATACCATGAGAAATACTACGAGAAATACTATGAGAAATACACTGAGAAATACCATGAGAAATACGATGAGAAATACCATGAGAAATACTATGAGAAATACCATGAGAAATACCATGAGAAATACTCTGAGAAATACCATGAGAAATACCATGAGAAATATCTTGAGAAATACTACGAGAAAAACCATGAGAAATACTATGAGAAATACCATGAGAAATACTCTGAGAAATACCATGAGAAATAAATTCGTGGGTATTGCCTGGCACACACACTGAGAATCTAGATATGCCTATAGCTGTCAATGTCTATATTGTGTAATGTATCCTCTTATTTCTACTTCTTTCCTTTCCTTACTATGAGTGCTGATCAATTCCCATTAATGCATAATTATTAGAAATATAGTAAACATACCCGTATGCATCCTTAACGACTATTAAATGTATTCCGTCAATACTTGTATCGATTAGTGAAATAATCAACCTGTTTCAAGCTTTCATAAATAGGGCATAATCGATTATGGGAGGGACAAAATGGAAAAGCCTAACATTAACTTAAGAATGCCTCATTTCAGACTAATGATCGTTTTCTAGTCTCCAGGCAGGTAATTGAGTAGTTTGGAGACAGGACCAATTATTCGGACCTCAAGTCAGCACTTTAAATTGGGAAGTAATCTTACTGGCTTTTGTTTGTTTTAAAATTGCTCTCAAACAGAACCGGATTTTAGGTCAAGCATCGGCCGGCAGCTGAGGAGGAGCTGAAATTAACATTCGCTGGAAAACTTGGTTAGAGCGGGAAAGTATGGAATTAAGTCTCAATAAGTGGATTTTCCCTCTCACTGTAATGGAGTGTGGGGGAAATTATTACTACATACCTTTACACCCAATACTAGAAGAGGAGAAGCGCTGCTGACCGAGTGGCTAAAATGCCGGGTTCTCCTTCGGTTAGACCTGGGTTCGAATACTCGGCAAAGTGTGGTTTGTTTTTCTGTCGGGGGCATAAAGGAAACCCTAACTTGCACAGGTCGCGGCGACTGCACTAGACAGGCGACCTTAATTCCTCAGTCTCAAGACCTCTCTTTCCTACACCGCAAAGAACTGTAGGCAGAGGATGATAGTTGTTGACTAGACGAGGAAAGACTAAATAAGGCGTGTGGTATGTCTACATCCAAAGGTAAAAGATAAAACACTTAATGAGACTTAACACTACCTCTGCAAGTATAAGTAGAACAGATAAGATTATACAGGAATGTATAGCATCCAGCGTCCACGGGAAGAAGAGGAACGAGTTAATAAGATTGATGGTACTTTCACATCCAAAGTTAGAAAAAGAAAGACAAAAAAAGACTCAGACACGCCTACATACAAACATAGAAGAAATCAACATAATTTGCAGGACGTTGCGATGAACTTCAACTCATCTTCATCAAGTGCCGTGCCGACTGGCGTAGGCGTTCATGACTCTCCACAGATCTCGGTCTTTGGTTTTCTGGATCAACTCTGCCGTTGATAATCCTCCATGCCACCGTCGCAAGCCACCCAGCATCATTTCTCGTGATCTGCCTCTGCCTCTCTTCCCCTCGATCTTTCTAGTTGTCACGATGTTCTCCAATGCCTCTCTTCTCATCACATGACCCAAAAAAAAGTTGTTTGTCTCTTTCTTATTGTTGTATATAATGTCCTAGTTTCGCCAGCTTCTTTAAGGCATTCGTCGTTAGTTACTTTGGCAGTCCAAGGAATTAACAACATTCAGGAACCACATCTCTGTTGCTTCCAGTCTCTTCCTAATTTCTTCATTTATATTCCAAGATTAACAGCCATACAGCAAAACAGGTTGTATATAGCTCTTTAGCACTCTCTTACGTTCAATGATAGCGACTTATCGCATAAGATATTCTAAATTTTTTTAAATGCAGCCTTTGCTTGCCCTATTCTGACCTTAAACTCTGCTGTGCATCTTCCATCTGATGTTATGAATGTCCCTAAACATTTAAAACTATCCACTTGGTGAAGAATTTTCCCTTCTATCTCTATTTCACATTTGGGTGTCACCTGTTTCTTTGATATCACCATTGTTACTGTTTTCTTGATATTCAAGGAGAGTCTTTTCTTTGCACTCTCTGTTACTACAATATCCAACAATTGTTGTAGATCTGTTGCATTATCCGCTATCAATACTGCGTCATCTGAATAGCGTATATTATTTATATTATAACCTCCAAATATTATTCCTGGCTTTCCTTTGATCTCTCTCACTATTACTTCGCTGTAGAGGGAGAAGAGATCCTGTTACATAACACATCCCTGTCTTACTCCCAACTTTATGTGTTCATAATTTCCTTCTTTATTTCCCATTTTTACTCATATTAACTACAGGTAGATTTTACGTTTAAAAGTGTGCCTTTTCTGAATGAAACGTCAACGTGAAAATCCAAACTGACTCGTGTATAAAACGATCTCGCTACCTCGTCATCAGCGTACCGGAAGTTTAAAAGCTAGAGTGCTCGTATAAATTAGGCCAGGTCAACATCTTAAAGGTGGAAGAGGACAGACTTAGTAAGGCAGTCCACCATCTCTGCAACTAGTGTTAGAACAGATCATTCAACCCTTAAAGCGGTCAGCTGGACCAAAATGTCGATTTCTCATTATTGACTTGGGGACGTAAATCACAAGTACCTCTGAAGTAGAAGTGCGTTCGCCTGCTGGCGAGGGACACTGGTAACAGGGTCAACTAGCGGATACTAACAAAAGTCAGCCCGTGTGGATAACGCTCGAGTTATATATCTGTGTGTGCGTGTGCGTACGTGCGTGTGTGTATGCGCGCGCGTGTGTGTCTGTGTTGTGGGTGTGGGTGTGTGTGTGTGTAACACTAGAGCAGAAGTTTAAAAGTAAGTTGCATATCCTTTACGTTCTGTAGTTTGTTATTGCTTTCTCAGTAACCTTCACTCATACCATTGCATGGAAATCAACGCAGAGCAGTCTGCTACCACCAAATCGCCCGCTGCTGTATTTCGAACCCGGTATGTTTAATTACGAATTGGGCTCGTAACCACTTCGCCACAGAGTCGGTGGACAGGAACAGGTTAAATATGAACTAGAGAGACACAGAAAGAAGAACTAGAGAGACACAGAAATAAGAACTAGAGAGACACAGAAAGAAGAACTAGAGAGACACAGAAAGAAGAACTAGAGAGACACAGAAAGAAGAACTAGAGAGACACAGAAATAAGAACTAGAGAGACACAGAAATAAGAACTAGAGAGACACAGAAAGAAGAACTAGAGAGACACAGAAAGAAGAACTAGAGAGACACAGAAAGAAGAACTAGAGAGACACAGAAAGAAGAACTAGAGAGACACAGAAAGAAGAACTAGAGAGACACAGAAAGAAGAACTAGAGAGACACAGAAAGAAGAACTAGAGAGACACAGAAAGAAGAACTAGAGAGACACAGAAAGAAGAACTAGAGAGACACAGAAAGAAGAACTAGAGAGACACAGAAAGAAGAACTAGAGAGACACAGAAAGAAGAACTAGAGAGACACAGAAAGAAGAACTAGAGAGACACAGAAAGAAGAACTAGAGAGACATAGAAAGAAGAACTAGAGAGACATAGAAAGAAGAACTAGAGAGACACAGAAAGAAGAACTAGAGAGACACAGAAAGAAGAACTAGAGAGACACAGAAAGAAGATCTAGAGAGACACAGAAAGGAGAACTAGAGAGACACAGACAGAAGAACTAGAGAGACACAGAAAGAAGAACTAGAGAGACACATAAAGGAGAACTAGAGAGACACAGACAGAAGAACTAGAGAGACACAGAAATAAGAACTAGAGAGACACAGAAAGAAGAACTAGAGAGACACAGAAAGAAGAACTAGAGAGACACAGAAAGAAGAACTAGAGAGACACAGAAAGAAGAACTAGAGAGACACAGAAAGAAGAACTAGAGAGACACAGAAAGAAGAACTAGAGAGACACAGAAAGAAGAACTAGAGAGACACAGAAAGAAGAACTAGAGAGACACAGAAAGAAGAACTAGAGAGAACAAGAAAGAAGAACTAGAGAGACACAGAAAGAAGAACTAGAGAGACACAGAAAGAAGAACTAGAGAGACACAGACAGAAGAACTAGAGAGACACAGAAAGAAGAACTAGAGAGTACACAGAAAGAAGACTAGAGAGCCACAGAAAGAGAACTAGGAGGACCAGAAATAAGAACTAGAGAGACACAGAAAGAAGAACTAGAGAGACACAGAAAGAAGAACTAGAGAGACATAGAAAGAAGAACTAGAGAGACACAGAAAGAAGAACTAGAGAGACACAGAAAGAAGAACTAGAGAGACACAGAAAGAAGAACTAGAGAGACACAGAAAGAAGAACTAGAGAGACACAGAAAGAAGAACTAGAGAGACACAGAAAGAAGACCTAGAGAGACACAGAAAGAAGAACTAGAGAGACACAGAAAGAAGATCTAGAGAGACATAGAAAGAAGAACTAGAGAGACATAGAAAGAAGAACTAGAGAGACATAGAAAGAAGAACTAGAGAGACACAGAAAGAAGAACTAGAGAGACCACAGAAAGAAGAACTAGAGAGACACAGAAGAAGAACTAGAGAGACACATAAAGGAGAACTAGAGAGACACAGAAAGAAGAACTAGAGAGACACAGAAAGAAGAACTAGAGAGACACAGAAAGAAGAACTAGAGAGACACGAAAGAAGAACTAGAGAGACACAGAAGAAGAACTAGAGAGACACGAAAGAAGAACTAGAGAGACACAGAAAGAAGAACTAGAGAGACACAGAAAGAAGAACTAGAGAGACACAGAAAGAAGAACTAGAGAGACACATAAAGGGAAACTAGAGAGACACAGAAAGAAGAACTAGAGAGACACAGAAAGAAGAACTAGAGAGACACAGAAAGAAGAACTAGAGAGAAACCAGAAAGAAGAACTAGAGAGACACAGAAAGAAGAACTAGAGAGACCACAGGAAAGAAGAACTAGAGAGACACAGAAAGAAGACCCTCGGAGAGACACCTCAGAAAGAAAGAACCTAGAGAGTACCACAGAAGAAAGAACTAGAGAGACACAGAAATAGAAGACCTAGAGAGACACAGAATAGAAGAACTAGACGAGACACAGAAAGAAGATCTAGAGAGACACATGAAAGAAGAACTAGAGAGACACATAAAGGAGAACTAGAGAGACACATAAAGAAGAACTAGAGAGACACAGAAATAAGACCTAGAGAGACACAGAAAGAAGACCTAGAGAGACACAGAAAGAAGAACTAGAGAGACACAGAAAGAAGATCTAGAGAGACACAGAAAGAAGAACTAGAGAGACACATAAAGGAGAACTAGAGAGACACAGAAAGAAGATCTAGAGAGACACAGAAAGAAGAACTTGAGAGACACAGAAAGAACTTCAGATATGTCTCAAATAGAGTTTAGCAGAGACGATCGATAAATCAAGTCAAGTTGATCGATAAATCAAGTCAAGTTGATCGATAAATACTTAGATATATTCCATTCTGATGGCGTGGCCGTTGGGATCACACTTACTTCATCCAGTCACTTTCTTCAATCAATCATAGCTTCAAGTCAATCATTACTTCAAGACAATAACTTTCTCTAATCAATAACTTCATCCAAACAATCACTTCTTGCATACCGGCACCCTTTTCAGTCATTGACATCTTCCAGTCAGCCACTTCCTTCAGTCAGTAACTTATTTCAGTTAGAAGAAGAAGAAGAAGAAGAAGAAGAAGAAGAAGAAGAAGAAGAAGAAGAAGAAGAAGAAGAAGAAGAAGAAGAAGAAGAAGAAGGAGGAGAAGAAGAAGAAGAAGAAAGAAGAAGAAGAAGAAGAAGAAGAAGGAGAAGAAGAAGAAGAAGAAGAAGAAGAAGAAGAAGAAGAAGAAGAAGAAGAAGAAGGAGAAGAAGAAGAACCCCATTTAGAAATTGTTCGCGTCTTGCAATGACTCAACTTCAAGACACATCGGCATTATTGTCACAGTTGAATAGGAACCCATTTCATCAAATTACTGATGTCCAGCTCCCTAGACCAGCTCCACACAGCTCGCGGACCGTCCGTGTGTCCTGACCATCGAATGTCTGCAATCAAACACTAGATTCAGTGGGGCTGGCACGCAGTAATCGCACTGCCAATGAGATAATGAAAATAGAAAGTGAGTTCCCAAGGGCCTGACTATTCGATTAACTATAAGCACGCCTTGAAAAAACACAGACTTCATTGTATAGATCCGGCCTGGCCATAATGGAAGGAAAATAACCTTGACCCGTGTGCTTGTTGCTTTCGAACAGGGTGAGTCTAGCGCCCAGTGGAGGGCGATGAAACAAGCTTCTGTGGGGCGCAATGTTTGTAAGGGTACATATGTTGTATTTGTTCCATTTCCCTTCCAGACAATAGCTCTTTTCCTGAGTAAGTTAACTTTATTACGCTATACATTCGGCTGTAAACGGTCGCGGAGAATGCCCATTGTGGATGTATGATTACCATTCGCCATCAGTAAAGATAAACAGATCGTCCGTATGTTACCGAGAGATCATAAGGCAAGCAGGAATAGTGACATTGTAGCCTACCATGCATGGCGTAAGAGGCGACAAAGGAGGGTTGTTGTGTGGTTGGGTACTTCTTGGAGTAGAAACTTTAGCCGTAAAATTCAAAAAATCATAGATAATAATATAAAGGCTTTGTGTGAGATGGTTGATGGGCTACAGTCTACAATAAACTGACAGGAGGAAGAGGGGGGGGGGTGTTAAGATGAGGAAGGGGACCACACTTTGCTAGTCAGCCAAGATAGGAAGTTTAACCACACTGCAAGCCAGACAAGAGAGGAAGTTTAACCACACTTTGATAGCCAGCCCAGATATAGCCAGTCAAGAGAGGAAGTTTAACCACACTTTGATAGCCAGCCAAGATATAGCCAGCCAAGAGAGGAAATTTAACCTCACTTTGATAGTCAGCCAAGAGAGGAGGTTTAACCACACTTTGATAGCCAGCCAAGATATAGCCAGCCAAGATATAGCCAGCCAAGATATAGCCAGCCAAGATATAGCCAGCCAAGAGAGGAAGTTTAACCTCACTTTGATAGCCAGCCAAGAGAGGAAGTTTAACCACACTTTGATAGCCAGCCAAGAGAGGAAGTTTAACCACACTTTGATAGTCAGCCAAGATATAGCCAGCCAAGATATAACCAGCCAAGAGAGGAAGTTTAACCACACTTTGATAGTCAGCCAAGAGAGGAAGTTTAACCACACTTTGATAGCCAGCCAAGAGAGGATGTTTAACCACACTTTGATAGCCAGCCAAGAGAGGAAGTTTAACCACACTTTGATAGTCAGCCAAGATATAGCCAGCCAAAATATAGCCAGCCAAGAGAGGAAGTTTAACCATACTTTGATAGTCAGCCAAGAGAGGATGTTTAACCACACTTTGATAGCCAGCCAAGAGAGGAAGTTTAACCACACTTTGATAGTCAGCCAAGAGAGGATGTTTAACCACACTTTGATAGCCAGCCAAGATATAGCCAGCCAAGAGAGGAAGTTTAACCACACTTTGATAGTCAGCCAAGAGAGGATGTTTAACCACACTTTGATAGCCAGCCAAGAGAGGAAGTTTAACCACACTTTGATAGCCAGCCAAGAGAGGAAGTTTAACCACACTTTGATAGTCAGCCAAGAGAGGATGTTTAACCACACTTTGATAGCCAGCCAAGATATAGGCAGCCAAGATATAGCCAGCCAAGAGAGGAAGTTTAACCACACTTTGATAGTCAGCCAAGAGAGGATGTTTAACCACACTTTGATAGCCAGCCAAGAGAGGAAGTTTAACCACACTTTGATAGCCAGCCAAGAGAGGAAGTTTAACCACACTTTGATAGCCAGCCAAGAGAGGAAGTTTAACCACACTTTGATAGTCAGCCAAGAGAGGATGTTTAACCACACTTTGATAGCCAGCCAAGATATAGCCAGCCAAGATATAGCCAGCCAAGAGAGGACGTTTAACCACACTTTGATAGTCAGCCAAGAGAGGAAGTTTAACCACACTTTGATAGCCAGCCAAGAGAGGAAGTTTAACCACACTTTGATAGCCAGCCAAGAGAGGATGTTTAACCACACTTTGATAGCCAGCCAAGAGAGGAAGTTTAACCACACTTTGATAGTCAGCCAAGAGAGGATGTTTAACCACACTTTGATAGCCAGCCAAGAGAGGATGTTTAACCACACTTTGATAGTCAGCCAAGAGAGGATGTTTAACCACACTTTGATAGCCAGCCAAGATATAGCCAGCCAAGATATAGCCAGCCAAGAGAGGAAGTTTAACCACACTTTGATAGTCAGCCAAGAGAGGATGTTTAACCACATTTTGATAGCCAGCCAAGAGAGGAAGTTTAACCACACTTTGATAGCCAGCCAAGAGAGGATGTTTAACCACACTTTGATAGCCAGCCAAGAGAGGATGTTTAACCACACTTTGATAGTCAGCCAAGATATAGCCAGCCAAGATATAGGTTGCCAAAATATAGTCAGCCAAGATATAGTCAGTTAAGAGAGGAAGTTTAACCACACTTTGCTAGCCAGTCATGGGAAAAACTTTAACCACACTTTGCTAGTCATTCAAAAGTTCATGTAAACAAACCAACGCAACCAGTGAAGCGAGGAAGAAGAACGATGTTGAAGGAAATGCATTTACTCAAAATATTTGTTGTGCTCAAAATCGTAAAAACACCGACCTGACATTTTCGATATTTTCTCATTACAAACATGAATAAAAGACGTATCGATGTAAGCAGAAATGAAATAACAGTACTTCAAATGGTCCAACCTTTCAGAAACGAAAATAGAATGAGTCTTGGAAATATCACGTTTCCAAGATGTGTGTGCGTGTGTGTGTGTGTGTGTGTGTGTGTGTGTGTGTGTGTGTGTGTGTGTGTGTGTGAGTGTGTGTGTATGTGTGCTTTTTTTTTTTGGGGGGGGGAGAGGGGGGTTGTTTTTGTTTTTGTTTATTTTACAAGCATTTTATTTGAGGTTTTTAGAATTATATTGTAACAGATCAGAGGTTATGGTCGTCTGCAAGCAGAGAGGAATACCAGTGTGACATTGTAAATAATCTGTACAATTCTGAAACAAATGAATTAGTACAGCTAGCTGGGAACAATCATAATATCTGATGGAAGGTGCCTGGCAGAGATTACAACAAGAATCGCTATGGCAAAAGAAGCGGTTTGGAAAATGGAAAACATACATCATCATCATGGGGTTTGGCAACTGGCGTAGGCGTTGTTGTCTCTCCACAGATCTCGGTCTTTGGTGTTCTGGATCAACTCTGCTGATGATATTCCTCCATGCCAATGTCTCTGTCATCGAGCATCATTTCTCTTAGTCTGCCCCTGCCTCTTTTCCCTTTGATCTTTCCGGTCATCAGTTCTCCAATGCCTCTCTTGTCATCACATGACCGAAGAAAGATGTTTGTCTCATATTTATTGGTTTATAAAATGTTCTAGTTTTATTAGCCTCGCTCATGAAGTCATTGTAAATTACTCTGGCAGTCCAAGGACTTCGCAACATTCGTCCTAGGAACCACATCTCTGTTGTTTCTAAGTTTTTCCTAATTTGTTTATTTGCAATCCACGATTCACTGCCCTACTATAAATACTCAAATTTGCGATATTGAAATAAGAAACTCAAACTTGTAATATTGAAATTAGAAACTCAAACTTGTGATATTGAAATTAGAAACTCAAACTTAAGTTATTGAAATAAGAAGGCCGCCATTTAACATGCAGTTAACGATACAAACAACCGAGGTATTGAAGTAAGAAACTCATATTTGCGATATTGAAGTTAAAAACTCATACTTGCAATATTGAAGTAAGAAACTCCGCCGTGCAATATTGAAGTAAAAACTCCATCCATCCATCCATCATGTGCCATGCCGGTAAGCGTGGGCGGTCATGTTCTGCCATCTCACTCGATCACCAGAGTCGTGGATCAGCTCCGTGTTCCTGTCTTGACCATGCCATGTGGTCAAGCCATACAGGTATTTACTTCTCGGTCTTCCCCTTGGTCTCTTCCCTTCGATCTCGCCAGTTGTCACCAAGTTCTCCAAATCATTTCTTCTAATAACATGCCCAAAAAATGTTGTCTGTCTACGTCTAATGTCTCTAATCAGTTTACAATCTTCATTTGTTTCTTGAAGGACTTGTTCATTGGTTTTTCTGTCTGTCCATGGTATTCTTTGCATTTTCCTCAGAAACCACATTTCCACAGCCATCAGCTGTTTTTCAGTTTGACTGCTTATTGTCCACGCTTCACATCTATACACAAGTATAGGTTCTATGTTGCACTTCAACTCAGCCGTGTTGCGTGCTTGCTTGCTTGCGTTCGCTGGCTGTGCATTCCAGCGCTAAGTCCTGTATGTCGGATGAAGACATCCTGTTGTACAACATCAGTGTGATGTCATACAGGACCTGATGTGGAACTCAGGCGTCGGATACTGAAGTAAAAAAAGGGGAAAAAAAACACTCGAATTTGCAATACTGAAGTAATAAACTGCCAATTGAGATATTGAAATAAGAAAGTCAGAAGTGCGATATTGAGGTGAGAAATTCATACTTGCGATATTGAAGTAAGAAACTCACAACTGCGACACTGAAGTGAGAAACTCAGACACGCGATCATGAAGTAAAAAACTCATACTTACGATGTTGATGTAAGAAACTCACAATTGCAATATTGAAGTAAGAAAGTCAGTAGGACGATATTGAAGTTTGAAATTCATTTTTGCGATATTGAAGTAAGAAACTCATAACTGCGGTAGTTAGGTGAGAAACTCAGACATGCGATATTGAAGGAAGAAACTCAAACTTGCGATGTTAAAGTGAGAAACTCAAACTTGGGATATTGAAGTAAGAATCTCCGTCTTCGATCCTTTGAAGTAAGAAACTCAAAATGATGCAACCTTTAAGGTAAGAGACACCTTAATTTGTGCCTTTGAAGTAAGAAACTCAGATTGACTTGACCTTGAAGTAAGAAACTCCGTCTTGTACGCCATTGAAGTAGGAAACTGAAAATTGCCCTATCTTGAAGTCAGAAGATGAATTATACGCAACTGAAGTAAGGAACAGAATCATACGATACTGAAGTAAGAAACCCCTTCTTGTGGTCATTTAAAGTCAAAATATGAATTATGCGATACTGAAATCAGAAACAGAATCACGCGATACTGAAGTAAGAAACTCCATCGTGTGCGTTCTTGACGTCAAAAGTGCCCTCTGAAGCATTTTTAAAGTAAGAGCACTATATATCCGTTTCCCCCACAACCTTTCTGACGTATTTGTGTAGTACGTAATACACCCCCACCTGATACACACCTCAAGAAAGAAATACTCCCCTCTCCCATCACCTCTGGCTCATATTAACGAATTCTTTCCCCCACACCAACGAGGGCCGAGTACGTGCAAATCACTTTGCCAAAGAAACCGGAAGCGGACGCTCCGGCTGTAGGGAACTGTGGCTTGGAGCAGAGGCTGAGCTGGATTAGAACAATGCCCAATAATAATATGATGAATGACGGAGTGGAAAAACCTCTGCTTAAACACATGCTCAAACTGCAACATGGACCAGCCAATCGATGACATGAATCCATGATGCATTCACGGTGTGGTTTCAGGGCAGACAGAAAGGGACTGCCAATGTGGATTGCGGGATTCCGCTTGCATGTGGCTTGCAACAAACCTGAACGTGCGTGAGAATAAAATTGCGTCCCTTGTTAGGGGTTTATTTTTCTGCTGGGCGCTTGATAGGCCTGGCCGGTAATGAGAAGGCATGAAAGGGGACCCGTGTCCCGAGGCGAGAGGGGAAGAATAGAGCGATAGAATGAGGGAAATGGGAGGGGAAAACACTTGAAAAACACGAATCTGATCCTCAGAAAAAGAGTCGAGAAATCGGCGTGAAACGATTTAATATTTTCAAAATAATATCTTCGGGAAAAAAGGTGCATGCCAGCGTGATTTATTACATGAAAATGGGGTAATGGTGTTTTAGTAAATCACTGAAATACACGGTGGAATGTTTGTCTATCTACCTACCTATCTCACAACCTACCTACCTTCCTATCAACCTCACTATCTGCTTACCAACCAACCGACCTATACCCGTCTGATTCTGAATGTATCTATCTGTCTATCTAACTGTGTGTCTGTCTGCCTGTCTGGTCTATGTGTCTGTCTGCCTGTCTGGTCTATGTGTCTGTCTGCCTGTCTGGTCTATGTGTATGTCTGCCTGTCTGGTCTATGTGTCTGTCTGCCTGTCTGGTCTATGTGTCTGTCTGCCTGTCTGGTCTATGTGTATGTCTGCCTGTCTATTTGTCTGACTGACATATGTCTGACTGTTGCCTTCCTTTCTGCCTGCTGCTTGTCTGTTTATGAGTATATGTAACAGTCTACATGCCTTTCTGTCTGTCAGTCTATCTGTCTGTCTGGTCGTCTGACTGTCTTCTGTCTGTGTATTTTTCTGATTGTCGTCTGTCTTTCTGTCCGTCTGACAGTCGTCTGCCTGGTTGTCAATTCGTCTAAGTGTAATTTCTCTATCCGCCTGTCTATCCGTCTTATCTTCGCCTGACTGTCTGTCTGTCTCGACAAATGTAGCCAAAGATCAACCACTAGACCTACAATGTTAGGCATGGCGTCGAGCGCAATTTAATTCTCGTAACCGGATCATACAGGCATCTCATCCTCTTCCAGGTCAGCTCTGACGCGATTCAATTGATTGGCATGCGGTTTCAATCTCCCCCCAACTGCACAGTTCCCCAGAGGAGTCAGCCGTTCGCCAGTTGTCTGCCCCTGTCTCTGGCAGGAAGTGGCAATAACATAAATGTCCCTTGGCAATGAAATGACGTTTCGTTCTGGGTGTTCGAAAGCTCTGTTTGTGAACATTTCGTGAGGTCCTTCTTGTGGGACTTCAGAATTCACAAGGAATGGAATTGGCTTTGAATACAAAAGGCGAGTTGATCGGTTATAGCACTAGGTGTTTTGTGGAAGTTAAAAGAAATTACACTTAGTACCATCGCCTCATTTTGTTCGTTTTAAAATTAAACTTAGCACCAAATAGAGAATATACGATTGTGAAATTAAGTCAGTACTTCTGTGTGGATCTGAAACACCAAGACAGACTAAAATAACTACAGATAAAGTACTGGGGTTCATTAATTGGTACCTGCGCAAACATCAGAAGGAACAAAATGGTATGGCAGAATGTGGTGCCCATGATGAGAACTAGAGGGTGCATTTGTAATGGCTGTGTAGTGTTTGAAAATATTGCCGGTCCAAGTTTTGTATCCCATCCATTTATCATGTGCTTTCATGAGCGGTCATGATTCGCCATTTCATTCGATCACCAGAGTTGTGGATCCGCTCAGTGTTCTTGTCTCTACCATGCCACGTCGGCAAGCCATCCAGGTATTCACTTCTCTGTCCTTCCCTTGTTCTCTTCCCCTCAATCTTGCTAGCTGTCACCAAGTTCTCCAATTTATTTCTTCTCATAACATGTCCAAAAAATGTTGACTGTCTACGTCTAATTTCTCTAATCAATTAACGATGTTCATTTGTTTCTTGAAGGACTTGTTCATTGGTTTGTCTGTCTGTCCATGGTATTCTTTGCATTTTCCTCAGAAACCACATTTCCATAGCCATCAAATGTTTCTCAGCTTGTCAGCTTATTGTCCAAGCTTCACATCCATACAAAAGTATAGGCTCTATGTGGCACTTCAACACTTTTTTACTCGTTTCAATTGACATCTTTTTATTGGTCAGTATTTTTTCCGTCTTACTAAAGGCTACTTTTGCCATGGCGATTCTTGTTCTAATCTCTTCAAGGCATCTCCCATCAGATGTTATGACTGTTCCGAGGTAATTGTACCGATTCACTTGTTGAAGAATATTCCCATTTACTTGTATATTACATTGTGGTATTTCATTCTTCCTAATGACGACCATAATCTGTGTCTTCTTACAATTTAATTCTAACCCCAATTGTTCATTGTGTGCAACAACCGCATCCACTAATTTTTGCAGATCCTGCTCATTGTATGCAATCAATTCTGTATCATCTGCATATCTACTGTTATTGATGTTTCGTCCCCCTATGATGGTTCGATTTATACCTTCTATATTTTTGAAAATATTTTCACTGTATAGGGAAAAAGATCTGGAGACATTAAACATCCCTGCCTCGCACCTCTCTCAATAGGCTGATATTGAACTACTTCATTAAAATGCTTATGACAGCTTGTTGTTTCCAATATATGTTTTTTTTTTTAAAATAAGTCTAATGTCTTTCCCACCAATTTGTAGGTCTGCAAGCATATCAACCATTTTGACATGTCTTACTCTATCGAAAGTCTGTGTAGTCAATAAAGCAAAGATGTATATTTTAGTTTATTTCTATAGAGCATTCAATTAGTGTTCGCAGCAAGTTCAAAGCATTTACTGTACCATTGTCTTCTACAAATCCACATTGTTCTTCTCCTATTTCAGGTTATGTTTTCTTCCTAACTCTTTACATGATAATTCTTAGCAAAATCCTCGTGATGTGGCTCATTATACTAATTGTTCGATGCTGATCACATTCCAAGGCTCCTGATTTCTTTGGGATTGCAGTAAATACAGAATTACATTATTCAGAATGTATATCTCCGGTATTATATATTGCGTTCAGCATTCTGGTGACTTGATCTATTCCATATTCTTCAAAAGCATTAATTATTTATGTTGTGATGTTATCTGAACCGAGGGTCCTGTCATATGGTTAAGATTGATTGATTGATTGATTGATTGATTGAGGAACCGACATCACAACATACGGGACATTCCCATAAGCGCTCCATCCCCATCATCAGCAGCCAGCGATGAGTTCCAACACCAATAGTTCCAGTATATGGTTAAGAACATTCCGCACCTCCATCTTCAAAATTGACGGTGTTTCATTATTAATTCGAATATCATACTGTTCATCTGTGTTATCATCATAAAGGTTTTTCACATAATCTGACCATACTTGTAGAATATGATCTTTTCCTATAATGATTTTTCCGTCTGTTGTTTTTAGACAGCCTGCTGATGTAAATGTTCTTTTTATTAGTAAGTTCCTGAATTCTTTCGTGCATTGATTTGGTACTTTTATTCTTGTGTTGTTTTTCAATTTCTATGCCATTTTTCTCAAGCCATGGTTTTTTTGTTTTGTTTTTTAGCCTCCTTACATAATTTTCTTACTTATCTGTGAATTTCTTCATGTTTGGTAGGATTACATTTGTTGAGTCTTCTTGTTTCCATTAGTTATAAAATTTCTTAAGTCATCCATTTCCTACGACCCACCTTCTTTAATTTTGGAATAGTTGTTTCTGCAGCCAAACTGACTGAATTCTTCAACATTTCCCATTGATCATCCGAATACTGAAATATGATCTCTGGATCAGACAATATATTTGTTTTGTATTTCCTTGTCATTTTTCAATGTACACAGATCATATTTAGTGTTTCCTGTTATATACTGGACTTCTTTAACTTTACCCTCAATGTCCCTGTAATTAATCTGTGATCACTGTAACAATCAACATTGGGAACTGTTTTTGCACTTTTTATCACATTTCGAAACCTTCTGCTAATCAGAATGTAATCAATCTGGTTTCTAATCCTGCTATCAGAACTCCTCCATGTCCATAATCTTCTTGGGTGTTGTTTAAACCAGGTGTATCCTACAATCATTTCCTGCCCTTTTGCCCATTCTACAAGTCTGTATCCTCTTTCGTTTCGCTCTACCAAACCATGGTTTTCTACTGTGCATCCATCACATTGATTTCCCTAAGGACATGCAATGCTTAAATAAGAGAATAGTATAGCTAAAAAGGATTTTGTCTGTATTCCAAAAGACAAAGGAAATAGAGGAAGACACTCCCCCAAATAAAAACAAATAAACAAACGGAAAAAAAGAAGTGGAGGCAGAAATGAATAATACGGGACAGTACAAGACAGAGCTGCATGGAATAGCAAAGGCCAGGGCGGCGTGGGGTGAAGTGTTTGAAGGCACATGTCCCAGTGGGTTCGTGGGGATTAACAGATGAAAGAAGAATATGGATTGGTTTAATCTTTATAATGATTATTTAAAGTAGCAAGCCACTTCAGGTAGTTAGTAGTTGAATCGAGTTGAGTTGAGCTGAGTTGAGCAGAGGCAAGAATCAACATCACAGCACTCGGATATTTTCATACGCGCTCCGTCCTCATTTTCAACAGCCAGCAATAGTAACGGTATCAGTAGCAGTCTGATTATGTGTTCGTCTGCCATTTCCCCGGAGTCCTGAGTTTTGTCCAGATCCTCTGGTCACTCCCTGCAGCACCATTCTATCCACGCGGTGTTGATCTATCTGTTCTTCAGCACATCAACCTAAAGGGCGACGACCACGTCTGCCACGCCTGCCTTATCAGGCGCCAATATCCCACTGAACGGTGAAGACCCAGCCAATCTGCCCGCCTGCTCGTTTCCCACCACACCAACTTGTCCTAGGGGGAATAGTTACTAATAAGTGGTGAAGCAAGTAAAGCAGCCTTTCCCACGCCTATATGTGCATGAGGCCCATTGTAAGCCTGTAGGTTATTAGGCCCATTGTAAGCCTTTGGGTTATTAGGCCCATTGTAAGCCTTTGGGTTATTAGGCCCATTGTAAGTAAGTAAAGGTCACCATTAAACGTCTTAAGGTGCACCGAGTAAATGGTGCCGCCGCCACATTTGTATTGACCCATCCGTATAAATGTCATCCATATATTAGTCACCTCTGTCTGCAATTCTCTTCTTAGAATTCGGAATCGGCCTATTTGTAGGCGGGGCATAATATCTCTAAACAAATTCTGTCAATAAGTACATTTATCTTCTCGAGCGGGCACTTTCTGCAACATATTCTTTTGTAAAAATACATATTTTGTAGATATTGCTGATTGGGTTCCAATAAACAGCCATGGAGCGAATTGCGTTAATTTCCTTATCGTTCTGGCACAGTTTAATCATACGAAAGTGTGACATAACGCCCGCTCCATTCAGATGTTGGAATACAATATGCCTTAATTGTTAATGTATGATCCCCGATTAAAACAAATCGAGAACACATTCTCTATTTATCCAGTTTGGCCATCGGTGTTCCATAAGACAACTATATGACTTTAGTTTGTCACGGGCGGATTATGAAGCGAACATGGAAAAATGGGAGAGTCTTGCCAAATTAGATGAGAAGAGATGAGATGAGTAACCTCACTGGCATACATATTGACTGTTAGTTACATATATTTTAGAGGATGTCGCAGTCAACCCCAGCATTTTTTGGCTGTTCGTGGTGTCTTGTCCAGTTTATGTTCAGTAGTTTGCCATTTATTTCTGAACGACCGGCACACATACTATTTTATAACAACCAACGCAAGGCGTTACGGACGGTAAATGTCCTAATTCAGAGTTTGGTTCCTTTATCTGTGCTGAATAACACTAAGTATCTGATGTGTAGTGTTCAGTCTACCAGTGTGTGTGTGTGTGTGTGTGTGTGTTGTGTGTGTGTGTGTGTGTGTGTGTGTGTGTGTGTGTGTGGATGTGTGTTCGTGTTTATGTGTGTGGTTATACATTACACAAAAGGTGTCCATAATTGGTAAAAGCTTCACTTTTATCGTCCGTGTTAAACAGATTACGAATTGTGCACTTGTGTGAATGGATTAACCCCTAACTTTGGTTAAACCCTAATTACACAGTAATATTGTTACTGTATCATGTTCTTTGTGTTAACACGTCAGAACTATGACAGAAAGGTATCATTAATCTCGCTGGTAACGATGTGACAACTGATCCATCCTCAGTTGCACAAACTGACCAGGAGCAACTGTGTGCGGAAGGAACTAAAACAGTCTAATTGGAGGAGTCACTGGAGGAAGCTAGGGCACCAACAATGTGATAGGTGCTCGGCACTGGAGCACTTCGATCAACTGTGGTGATAATTTAAGTATACTTATCAATACAGAAATGTATCTGTTAATATATATGAATGGAGTACTTAATAGCTGTCTGTTCCAATTTTCACATGGGGCAGTGAGGAGCATTTTTTATGATATTCACTGGCACAGGAACGGAGCATAATGGGGCGACCCTTAGCCGAGAAGTTGGAACCACGACTAACTAACTAACTAATAGTTCTGTGAAATATCTGTATTATTTATGTTTGTATCAACATTATCTTATTTTGAATGACGAGTGTGTTGACAAGTTTGCAATCAGCATTGCTGTTATGTAACAACAATCACATTTAATAAGGGTGACATTTCTCGATCTCTTTTGTTTCAGCCTTCAGTTAATAGAATTATGTGACAATTACTGTAATGCTGATGTGTAGCGATTCGTATTCCAGCATATCTCATTCGAAATCAAGCTGTAGGCGATTTAGAAGCAGATTGCCTTGTTTGGTTTTTAAGAATAGTATAAACGTTGGTCATTCAGAAAACAGTGGCAAACTACTGAATGTGAACTTGCCCTGTAAATCAATCAGGTGCCGTCTCCATAATATAGATTGGCTGCAGTGGATCTCCAAAGCTGTTTGTCTCTCGCCTTGATTGTGCATTCTGTCCTCCTTGCCACCATCTCAGTCCATCCAGCATTTTATCTGCCTCTGTCTCTCTTCCCCTTGATCTTTTGAGTTGTCATGGTCTTGTCATCACCCGACCAAAGAAAGCTGTTTGTCTCTTTGTTTATTATCGTATATAATGTTCTAGTTTCATTAACCTCCTTCAGGCAATCGTTGTTAGTTACTCTGGTAGTCCAAGACATTCGCAACATTCGTCTCAGGAACCACACCTCTGTTGCCTCGAAGTTCTTATTAATTTGCTCATTTACATTCCAAAATTCACCGCCATATAGCAAAAACAGGATATATGTAGCATTTCGGCACTTTGTTTCTTACTTTCAATTAAAGTGATTTATTGCATAAGATACCTTTCATTTTCTGAAATGCAGCGTTTGCCTGCCATATTATGTTCTTAATCTCTATTGTACATCTTCCTTCTGATGTTATAATTGCCCCTAGGTATTTAACTGATTCAGCGCCCAGCAAGAAGTCGGTCTGGATCAAATAAACATGGGCAGTATGGGTGTGTCACAGTTATGACTTACAAGTTGTAGCAGACGTGTTGTATTGTAACGCAATAACAACATTGAAGAATATGGAATAGATAAAGTTACCAGTCTGCTTCATACAATATATGATACTGGAAATATACCTCGGGAGTTATGTAATTCTGTATTTATTGCAATCCCAAAGAAATCAAAGAGTTAGGAGGAAAATACAACCTGAAATAGGAGAAGAACAATGTGAGTTTGTAGAAGGCAAGGGTACAGTAAATGCTTTGAATATACTGAGAACCGTAATCGAACGTTCTATAGAAGTAAACAAAGATCTACACCTGTCACAGCCTCACATTGTACGGTAACCAACATAAGTTAATAGACACTGGCGAAGGGCTAAAACTCCCGCCCAAGGGAAAGAAGTAAGACACTCGAAGGCTTGAGTAATCCAGAGCCTTCTCGAAGGACTGGTCAGTGAGTCCACTGTCCCGTGGACACTGATGTGGCCCGCCTATTGCGGGGTCCACGAGGAACTCGGACAGAGTTACCACCCGTGTCGGATTGCGACACGTGTGAACCGGCAGAGACAGACGGGACATCGGAGAGGCAACAGGGCCTGCCTTAGAGGGACTTAATAGTTCAGACCCATGTGTATTTAGGGTCATAGACATATGCTAGATAGTTTGCTTAGAATGTTTTGTTATAATCATGTGTGATGTTAAACCTCTGTGATAAGCAACTCGTCAGTGCGGGCTTGTTAAAACCCACTGCGCCAACGCACTGTATAGCTAAGTTCAATAAATGTTGCTATATTATATTTAACGGAGTTATTGTTGCCTGTTTGAGCCCGAGTTCAGATCCCCTAGAGATCCAACACTGTGACAGGCTTTTTTGGGGGCTAAGCTCCGGTTTTGGCACAAGCTTTACGTTCAGACAGCTATTGATTGCCAAGTAAAAATTAAGTAAATGATATCAAATTTATTTCTGAACAAGTTTAATAACTTTGCAGCTATCTAGAAATGAACTAGTATTAGTCCCTCTTTAGAGAAATGCCAAATGATGTTAATACTATAAAATTTGACATGACTGTGACATTTACGTGACTGTTACTAATTTTTTTTTGATTCTACGAGCAGATTGTTCCGCGAATTGTGGTGTATGTAACCTATCTTCCAACAGTGGCGAGAGAACGAGACTACATTCGCAAGTTCAGGGAATATAAGATGAGTTTCATATCATGCCCATTGCAACCCTAAGCGGTACTTACCATCCTCCATCCATGTAACATTGTTGTTTTGCATTGATTTGTATGTATATTCATAACCTTGTAACCAACAAAACTTTGCATTTGTATTTGCTCATGTAAACATTAAGGGAGATAACTAAATTTCCTACTCCCCAACTTTTTTGTCTAAGGGATTTAATTTCAGGAAAATTACCAACAAGTAAAAGACAAGATGTCTACATTAGAAAAATGTATTGAGTTAGGTATGAAATTAGGTTATAAAGAAGAGAAACTGTCGGAATGGGCACAGAAGACGCACTCAGAGAACATTGCCCGAGAAGAAAGAGCGATAGAACGGGAAGAGAAGAAAATGCAAATGGAGGCAGAAGAGAAAAAGATGCAATCAGAACGAGAAGAAAGAAGATGCAAATTGAGGCAGAAGAGAAAAAGAGCAATGAGGCAGAAGAAAGAAGATGCAACTGCAGGCTCAAGAGAAACAAATGGAGCTTGAGGCGGCGGCCAAACTAGCCCAATTGAATGCCGATACACAAATAAGACTAAAGCAAATGGAGATTGATTCCAACCTAGAAATGTCAGTAAATAAAATGAGAAGCAAAGAGGAAGAACAAAAATACAACAAGTATAAAGGCCTCGTTAAAGCATTTTGCTCAGGAGATTCTATCAGTGCATACCTGGAAAATTTTGAGTGTCTAATGTCCTACCATAAGGTCGAAAAATCAGATTGGTCATTTATTTTAATGAGAAACTTAGCTCTGGAACCCTTAAAAGTAATAGAGACAGTTCCACAGGAGATGAGAAAAGATTATGATTATTTAAAGCAACGAATACTCCAACATTTCTCATTAGATACAGCAGGTTATCAACAACAGTTCGCGAAATTATCCCCACAACCTAACCAAACCTTCGTTGACTACGTGTCTACAGTTCAGGATGTGTGCACAAAGTGGATTAACTCAGCTAAAACTAACAACAACCATGACAAACTAAAAGAACTCATTATAATTGACAAAATAGTTAGTACAATCCCAACACCTTTTGCTAAGTTTTTGAAACAAATGGACTGTAAAAGTATCCAAGAAGTAGAAACCAAGGGGACCGCATTTTTCACAGTGAACCGAGATATTTTCCAATTAAACCTAAGTCAAAACGAAACAGCAGCAGTTGTAAACACTAGATACTCAAAACCAACTGAAAACAAGTTCAAACCACGCTCGAATGTTAGGAAGCCAGTTAAGTGCCAGTATTGTCATCTGACACACGAAGAGTAAGCGATGTGTGACAAATCACCTAATTATCCACATCATCTCCAAATGATAGTGGAGAAGCAAAAAAAACAAGAGAAATGCGTATCAGAGAGCGGTCAAATGCTACTTTTGCTCCAGCTTTGGGCACTATTCACGCTTTTGTGAAGGGCGAAAGATAATGAAGCAGGCCAATGCTGCACTAGTTGACACTTCCTCAGATGAAGATATTGAACAACTGAATGAGTGTGACAATCAGAATAAAAGTTTGAGTGAGCTAGGAAATGCAGTGCAAATCATTGACACCATTACAGACAACAAATGTAACACCTGTAGGAAATTCCAACTTGACACAACATTGCTATGCGGCCACACCATCCCTATTTCTAATGAAATGGCCAACGCTGCCTTATCATCTACAGGCAAGCTAAATTTCTCAACAGGGTTTGTAAATAACAAAAAGTGCACATTAATCCGCGATTCCGGCGCAACGCTATGTGGAATTAAGAAAACATTAGTCAACGACAAAGACTACACACACAAATACGTAACTTGTCGCACATTCGCAGGCACCATCGAAAAATACCCCCTTGCTCTTGTCGAAATTCACACACCGTTCATATCAGGACTAGTATTGTGCGCAGTACTAGAAAATCCTGTCGCTGAAATTATACTTGGGAATCTGCCCAACATACGATCTTGCTCTGAAAAGGAAATCAGAGATTGGGAGCAGAAAAACGGTATCCAGAACCCAAACAGCGATTCTAAAGAGAAACACCACTCGTGCTTGTCTCAAACTGCCAGAAGCACAAGGGAGACAACCAATGAAGTAATTCAAAAAGAATTCACCGAGTTGCATAATGCAGGGGCGGTTGAATCTGTCAGTGATACGACCAACTTAAAACCTCGAACTGAGGATGCCAGCGATCCACAAATTACCAAGCCTGTAGATGTGCAACAACACACACAACACACGAATGCAATAACACGACAGACAACTCACAAAACCCACACCGACCAACTGCAGGAGTCACTAGAAATTGTATCACCAAACACTACCATCACTAATTTTGAAGAAGAACAGAAAGCAGATCCTACACTTTCACAATATTTTAGGTTAGTAGGACTTAAACCAAAATTGACTAAAAATGCGTCGTGGACATTTAGATTAAAGAACAATGTTCTGACTAGATTATACACCAGAGATCAGACCACGATACAGCAAGTAGTTCTACCTCAATCACATCGTGAGAAAGTACTAAAGATAGCCAATGATTCACCTTTCGGAGGTCATATGGGTTACGAAAAGACTAGAGCCAGGGTCCTGACCCAATTTTATTGGCCTAAATTTTGCCAAGACATAAAAACCTATTGTAGATCATGTGATATATGTCAGAAACTGGTTAAAAAGGGGAAAAACCCTACGTCAGAAATTCAATCAACCACAACTGCCTCGAGGCCATTTCAAATCGTGGCAGTTGATCTAGTAGGTCCGTTAAACCACATCTCAAGCAAAGGGAATAGATATATTTTTACTCTTATTGATCTATGTTCGAGATGGCCAGAAATGATTCCATTAAAATCTATCTCCTCTAAGGATGTGACGGACGTATTGTTAAATATATTCTCCCGTTTTGGCTTCCCGGAGAAAATAATTTCAGATAGGGGAACCCAGTTCATATCGAATGCCACTCAATCGGTAACTAAGTTACTAGTGTAACAGTGAGGGAATTAGGTTAGGAGTAAAGAGTTAAGGAATGCTGCGCATTCCTTGACTAGGGGGAAAACCATAGTGAACGTGTGTGCACGAATGAAGAAGGGTATCTAGGAAAACACACACGTCACTTGGGGGCCAGCGAGAAGAGATGTCAACACCAAGAAGTGAGTCTCCATCATGTGTGCTGAAATAGAATGATTCGGCAAATAAAGTATGTTTCTAACAACGCGAAGACTTGTGTCCTGTACGATCACGTGCCTAACCTGTAGTATAACACTGTTATACGGGTTGATTTGGTGCCGTGACTTTATGAAACATGGGAGGTCGCGGAGAGAGTACCGCCATAGAAGATGGTTATGTCTGGGGTGTCTGGAGAAGTAATATGAAAACGCAACAGATGA
>JACEFZ010003627.1:202500-225250 GCA_014155875.1 Cepaea nemoralis | reverse complement strand
AGGTGCATTCCCCGTCAGCCTATCAGTCTGTTCATTCCCCCCACACTCTCGCATGACCAGGGTAAAAAGCCTAGAAAATGCTGTTTACGAATCAGTAGGGAAATTGAATGAAAGTCGTTAACCACAGGCACTGGAACTTCAGTCACTCCTCCCCACGACAAATATCGACATAAATGGAAGACAACAACAACATCCTTCATCGTCTTTCTACCCTAACTCTTTGTTAATTTCATAGTATCCCCGAATGTTTGGATGGAGTTGAACTGAGTAGAGCTGAGACAAGAACAGACATCCTAGATCTCAGGGCATTCCCATAAACGCTCCTTCCTCATCTGAAAGAGAAGAGTCTGTTATGATATTCCCGTTCTTCACTGTACACATGATTCCAAAAGGCCTCTACCACATTTGCTGTCTCATACAACAATGTCCCACCAAAGGATGGAACGAAGTTGGCTCATACAATATGTGTCTATGTTCTTTACTGAACTCACAGAACATAATGACAAAGGTGAAGACAGGCATACTTCGGACAGAGTGGCAGGCTTCAATTTTAAAAAATATCAGTTTGGGAGCATCCGTTGAATATTTCTGCCAGGACATGTTGGTATGGTAGGAAACGATCAGGTGTGCAGATTGGCTGCGTTAGTTCCGCTGGGTGGGGTGTTGATGCACGATGAGACAGGTGTGATTAAGGCCCTGTTGGACCAGGTGAACAGTGTGGTAGAACAGATTCGATTAATTATTATGGTCTAGAGAGATTGCTACAGCAGGGAGCCAACAGGGCATCTGCCCGACACTCAGTACTCTGGGGAAAGGCCGGACGGACACTTAAAGAGAGTACAAATAGTAAAGTTAGTATTTCGACTCTTCGCTGGCTGTTGAAGATAAAGTCGGGCGCGTATGGGAATGTTCCGAGTGATGTGATGTGAGCTCTTGACTGAGCGTATCGCAACTACTGTAAGTTGGCCAGCACTATAAACGGTGTATGACAGTTATAAAGGTAAGGAGACGCATATACAGATCCGACGAACCTATTATATACTTGTGATACATATTTTCTGTTAGTTTTCTTTTCGCTCGCTTATAATCGGCCTATATCTGCAATGTTTCCTCATGAGCTGCTCTGTCGTCTGCAAGTGTGCAGAGTTCCGTTGATGTTGACATCTTGGGTTGTTTAAGCAGGTGTAGATTGTACCTTCCTGAGCTATACCTGGTGCAGTGTTGCAGTGTATGTCTTCCAGTTTGAGCTGCGTGTCTGTATGTATACATTCCTACAGTAGCCTATCTTTAGTTTCCTGTACAAGTGACTGTTGAATCTGTATTAACTTGTTCCGAGTCGACAGACAGTTCAAGTTAGTTGCAATATCCTTTACATGACGTTGCAGTCAACACCAGCAGTTTTGCTGTTGTGAACTCTTGGCAGGTTTACGTTCAGTACGAAAGACAGTAACTGGTCCAATTTTTTCCAATAGATAACATTCATTCTGTTGTTGACGAAGACTTTCGCCGTAACATTAATTGTGTTATATGTGATCGTGTTTCAGTATAGTTTACCGCCTATTTCGCTCTCTCTCTCTCTCTCTCTCTCTCTCTCTCTCTCTCTCTCTCTCTCTCTCTCTCTCTCTCTCTCTCTCTCTCTCTCTCTTGTGTGGTTTTTTTTAATGATGATTTATTGTTGTTGAACACATTCCTTTCTGAGTTATTATCTTTTTTGTTTCGTTACCATGCAGCTGGTTAATTAGACAGCAATGCCACTCATGTCTTGGTGTCATCATCATCATCCAGGTCCTTGCTAATTGGCTTGGATGATCATGCCTCTCCACAAACTCCGATCGTCGATAGTATGGATCAACTCGTGTGGTGATTAACTTCTGTGTCATAACACAAGAGTATCTAGAATTGTCTCACGCAGTCTTACCTACCTTTCTTTCCACAAATCTTTCCATTGTCACTTGTTCAAGTTTGTTTCTTCTCATAATGTGGCCACACAATTATGACTGCTTTATTTTGATGTTTGCGATAAGTTGTCTTTGCGACTTAACTTTCTTCGATATGTCCAGATTGCTCATTTTGGCTGTCCATATAATTTTTAGCATTATTCTATAAAACCACATCTACAAGATTTCTAAGGATTGTTCTTACTTGTCCAGTATTCGCAGCCGTATGTTAAAACTGGTTCTATGTAACATGCAAGAACTATTTTTCTAACTTTCAATGACAAGGACGTATTGCCCAAAATGTTCTTCATTTGATAGAATGTACTTTATGCTTCTCCTTTTCTATTCTTTATATCTGTGATGCATCTTCCATCTGATGTTATCCATGAGACTAACTATCTTAATGTCTGCACTTACACCAAAATAACACCCTGTACTTTAGTTGCAGAATTATCCACAATCTGCTTCTTTGATACCTTCATGACTTCTGTCTTTCTACAACCACTGTATCTATCATTTCCTGTAGCTAGTTCTGACTTGTTGCTATCAAGACGGTGTCATCGGGATAACGTACGTTATTTATATTATGTCCACCAACCAGGACCCCTGACATATTTTATGTAAATCTAATTATATGTTCACCGTACAGTGAGAATATATAAGGAGACAACACACAACCTTGGCTGACGCCCTTCTTTACACACTGAAATGTTCCTACAAGGTTGTTGATTCTTTTGACCGCTTTTTGCTGCCAATATATGTTCTTTATTATTTGCAGATCTTTATTGTCATTGTTCAATTGCTTTAGTAATTGCATTATTTCCTCATGTTTCACAATGTCAAATGCTTTCGTATAGTCTATATAGCATACGTACATTTCTGTTTTACGTCTACAGCTCTTTCTAGTAGTGTCCTGAGAATATATATATAAATAGCATTGTTTGTATCCTTTCCCTCCACAAATCCAGACTGTTCATCACTTATTTCTGGTTTAATTTGGTTTCTTATTCTTTTCGTAATTATTCTCAGTAACAGCTTTGTCATGTGATTGATAAAACGTATTGCGCGAAGCTCTTCGCATTCTAAAGCTCCTGGTTTCTTTGTCATAGATATAAAGATGGATTTTAATAGGTCACTAGGAATACACCCACTAGTGTAGATGTCATTTAGGAATTGTGTCAATATTTATATTTCAAAATCAGCTAGAGAGTCCACTTTCTCCTATGTAATATTCTCTATGCCGGGTGCCTTTCCTTTCTTCGTGCGATGTAGTGCATCGTCAACTTCCGATGCAAGAATTGGTAGACCCTGACCGTGTGTTTGAATATTTACATCCGGTCTCCTATCATCATACACCTCTTCCGTCCATCTATTGACTATATCATCTTACCCCATAAATATTGTTCTATTTATCTATGTTGAACTACCCGCGGTATTTGGTTTTGTCCTACCTGTTCTACTGGTGCCCTGCATGGAAATGGAATCAACCGCAGCATAGTTCTACGTCGTTGATATATTTAGTAAACTAGATCTTGCACTTCTGGGTACATCATTGACTTGCGTGCATTGAGAACAGAAAGGAAGTCTTCGTGACCAAGTAGGTAAACCGTTTGCTCATAAGGTAGTGAATTCGTATTTGGACATTGTTGTTAGATTCGCGAGAGTAATTTTATTGTTGACAGGGACCTTTGTGGATTGTTACCAGAGCTACGGCTCTGTCAGGCGTCTGGGCAGACGGATGACTCCTGTGCAAAGAGAGACTGAGCTTGATAGGAAAAACCCATGTAATGTAGTCTTTTAATCATATCCCTCCTATTTATAAAGTGTATCATCATAATTACTACATTTTCTAACCTTTGTAAGGATGTGATGTGTGGACAATGTGATTTGACAATCATCTGATGGCTGTGGAAGGTTTCTGAGGAGAATTCTAAGAATACCATGGACAGATAGAAAAACAAATAACCAAGTCCTACAAGAAACAAATGAAAACTGTAAACTATTATTGAAATTAGACATAGACAGTCACAATATTTTTAACACGTTATAAGAAGAAATAGAGAATTTGATGACAATTGACAAGATTTATGAGGAAAAGGACAAGGGAAAGCAGAGAAGTAAATACATGGCTGGTTTGGCAGCGTGGTTTGGTCGAGACAAGAACACTGAGCTGATCCACGACTCTGTTGATCGCGTGAGATGGCGAAACAAGACCACCTACGCATATCGACATGGCATAACATGGTGATGACACATTCTCTATATTTGCAAGTTTTTGAACTGTAAATAACAATGCTTTGTCTTCGGAATGATAGTTGTTTAATACTTTCCAGCTGAATGCTAGTAGTCGCCTTGCATTTCTCTGGATAGTTTACAAGCATTCAAGCTCTTTCATTTATTGTGTTGTTTGTTATGAGGATGCAATGTCAACCTTTTGTGTTCCGTTTGCAATTTAAACAGTCTTATATGATTTTGCTGTGAACATTGATAATACGCAACTGAACTATCCGAGATCGAGTAAAAAGGTATGACGTCCTTGTCTAGCTTATCTAATGGACAAGGCATCTAGTTATTTATTTGTTTGTATTTCGGTTTCTCTTTATTCTTCGTAGTTTGACAGTTGTCACTTTAACAGTTGTCACTTTGACAGTTGTCAATTTGACAGTCGTCACTTTGACAGTCGTCACTTTGACAGTTGTCACTTTGACAGTTGTCACTTTGACAGTCGTCACTTTGACAGCCGATACTTTGACAATTGTCATTTTGACAGATGTTACTTTGACAGTTGTCACTGTAACAGTTGTAACTTTGACAATCGTAACTTTGACAGTAGTAACTTTGACAGTTGTCACCTTGACAGTTGTCACTTTGACAGTCGTCTCTTTGACAGTTGTCACTTTGACAGTTGTCACTTTGACAGTCGATACTTTGACAACTGTCATTTTGACATATGTTACTTTGATAGTTGTCACTGTAACAGTTGTAACTTTGACAATCGTAACTTTGACAGTCGTCACTTTGACAGTTGACTTTGACAGTTGTCACTTTGACAGTTGTCACTTTGATAGTTGTCAATGTTTTTAAGACAAATAAGTTTGAGGAGTTTGAAATATTTTGGAAATGCGAAAGGTATGAACGTCTGGAAAAAAAATACCATCATAGAGAAGTGAAGCTGGAAGGTCGGAGAGACGGAGAGGCTAAATATAGGTGGATTCTAGCTGTGATGGTCAATATACATATAACAGAAATTGATACCTAGATATCTGGATAGTCAATATACACATAACAGAAACAGATACCTAGATATCTGGGTAGTTAATTTACACATGACAGAAACAGATACACAGATATCTGGATAGTTAATTCACACATAACAGAAACAGATACCCGGATATCTGGATAGTTAATTTACACGTGACATAAACAGATACCCGGATATTTGGATAGTTAATTTACACATGATAGACACAGTTACTCTGATATCTGGATAGTTAATTTACACATCACAGAAACAGATACCCGGATATCTAGATAGTTAATGTACACATAACAGAAATTGATACAAAGACATCTGGATAGTTAATTTACACATGACAGAAACAGATACGCAGATATCTAGATAGTTAATTCACATATAACAGAAACAGATACCCGGATATCTGGATAGTTAATTTACACATAACAGAAATTGATATCCCAATATCTGGATAGTTAATTTACAAATGAAAGAAACAGATACCCGGATATCTGAATAGTCAATTTACACATAATAGAAACAGATACACAACTTGGATTTAGGAAAAACAAAGGATGCACAGATGCTATTTTTGCCTTAGACAACATATTGAAAATTCAATAGAATTCAGTGAAACACTATACTTAGCTTTTGTCGACCAAGAAAAGGCATTCGATAGAGTAGATAGAAATAAGCTGTGAGAAATCCTTAAACAATATGGAGTGAGTACACATCTAACAAACCTATGTAGAAGTTTATACAACAGTGAATGCATAGTGAGAGCAACTGGAGGACACTCAGAACCCTTCACCATAAGATATGGAGAGTACGACAAGGATGTGTCCTATCCCCTCTCTTGTTCATAACGTTTATAGAAAACATATGTAAAGAAACCAGCCAAGCAGAGACAGCAAGAATACCGCATGAAGAGAACACAGAAGAAGAACCATCTGAAAATCTGACTATTAGAGAACTCCTTTTTGCGGACGACCAAGCACTAATAGCAAAATCGGAAGCTGAATTACAAGACCACATGAATAATCTAAACGAAATGTGTAAGGAACATAACATGAAAATTAGCACAAGCAAAACAGAGGTAATGACTATATCTAAAGAAGAACAAACAACAACAATTCACCTAAACGAATATTCCTTGAAACAAGTAAAGAGTTTCAAGTACCTAAGAAGTATAATATCATCAAATGGCAGATCAGAAGACGAGATCGAAAATAGATGCAATAAGGCAAATCAACTCATTGGACAAATGGCACCAATACTAAAGAACAAACATGTATCAATAACTACTAAGAAAGCACTTTACAACACAATCTTCCTACCAACTCCATGCTACCAATGCAAAACCTGGACAATGACAGAAAAGAGAAAAGAAAAATCACAACAACAGAAATGAGGTTCCTGAGAAGAATACTCAACGTATCAAGAAGAGATAAGATCAGAAATGAAGAAATCAGGACTCTAGTGGGGATTAAAGCAGCACTAAATTTTTATTAGAAAGCAGCAAGTCAAATGGTTTGGCCATGCATGTAGGTTACCAGTCAACAGCATACCACAACAAGTAATGATGTACAGATCAGATGGAAACAGAGGAAGAGGCCGACCACGTAAACGTTGGACGAAGGGAATAGCAGAGTCCATGGGAATATCGATATGTGAAGCCCATAATCGGGCACTCTCACGATGTTTATACTTCACCTCGACACCGCAAAGCACAAGAGGAACATGATGAGATGAGATGATGAGAAACAAATACCGGATATCTGGATAGATAATTTGCACATAACAGAAAAAGATATCGGGATATCTGGATAGTTAATTTACACGTAACACAAACAGATACCCGGATATCTGAATAGTTAATTTACACATACGAGAAATAGATATCCGGATATCTGGATAGTTAATTTACATATAACAGAAAAAATTACAAGGATATCTGGATAGTTAATTTACACTTGATATAATCAGGTATCCTGATATATGGATAGTTAATTTACACATAACAGAAAAAGATATCGGATGTCTGGATAGTTAATTTACACGTAATAGAAAAAAAAAGACATCGGACATCTGGATAGTTAATTTACACATAACAGAAAAAGATATTGGATATATGGATAGTTAATTTACACATAACAGAAACAATTACACGGATACCTGGATAGTTACTTTACACATAACAGAAACAGAAAAATTGATAACTTTATTGTTTGCTTACACATGATAGAAAAAGATACCTTGATATCTGGATAGTTAATTTACACATAACAGGAACAGATACCCAAATATCTGGCTCATGGTAGAGATAATTTTCGAAGGACTTTTAAGAGAGGAAAAGTTCTGAGTTAAACAATCCACTGGATGATAACAGGGATGTATTGATGATGATAGGGATGTAATTATGATGTTAGGGATGTAATGATGATGATTGGGATGTATTGATGATGATAGGGATGTAATGATGATGATAGGGGTGTTTTGATGATGATTATCACTATTCTGCCGCTCTTTGAGATGTTCAAACTTCAGAATGTAAATGTTTTGTTTTAAACTTTATTGTTTGTGCTAATTCCACAATCTACTCTGCGCATTTCTGTAATGGAAAAGGACACTTGCTTGTAGTTCTGCCTGAATCCTGTTATTCCTTTCCATGCTCTGGTTTTCTGTATCTGTCAGCTGGTGTCAACCAAACAAAGGCTTGCGACTTGATGTCGTCAAGTTTTGATTACATGTTGGCTGGTTAATTTTCATCGTACTCTGGTGTGGTTTTTCTGTACTTCGACGGCCGTCGTTTTTGGGAGTTTTTGGTGACCTCGGTCTCCTCTTCAGCTTTGGGGGTGTATGACGAATCCTTTTCTGGAAGTTTCTCATAGCCATCAGATTCCTTATCAACAGGTGCAGAGCTTTCGGCGTAGCCAGGTTTACTGTCGTCATAGCGAGGTTGGTTGTCATCATATACGATGTTATCTTTCTTGTTAGATGTGTCATTTCTTGCTTTTTTGGACGGCCCAAGAATGTAGTTGATAGGGAAGTAAGGTGGAGGTGGCACTCCTTTTTTGGGGACGAAATCTGTGCCAAGAAGAGGGATGATTAAAATGTATATTAGTTATAACTCATTAATTATAGATAAACGTGATTTAAATAAGGAAGACATAAACAATAGATTGCACGATTTATTGCCTGAAATATTTCACTGTATTTCGTCAGGTACATAAGGCATAAATCACACAACATAAATTAAAGTAATAGATAAATCCTTCAATATGTATATATTATTCACACAGTAATTTGAATAGGCTACCATGGTAATTGTTAATAGACTATCATCATCATCAATCAATACCGTTGTGACGAAACGCGTTTATCTGTCTTGGGTCGTCAAGATCCCGCACTATTTTGGTGCGTCATCGGGGACTTTCCCAGCTAAAAATAGACTGAGGGAAGCCGATGGAGGACTTACTATCTAGAATCTTCTCGAAACACCGAAATTCGAGTAACCCGTGATGCTGGGTATCGCTCTAAATTCTCGTGCAGAGAGATCTAGAAACTCTAGGCGGGGAATGACGGTTTCCCGAGAAAGTATCTTTTCTCAAGAAGCACTCGTTTCTAGTGCGCATTGAGTTGGCACGAAGCGGGAATGTGGCTAAACCAGTCATTCACTTACTTGTGTTCGACGAGAACAGACGCAGGCCTGATGTGAGCCATTTTTGTGTTGCGTCTCACCTCAACCATGATTCGGCTGACTGTTATGGAAAGGAAGCTGAGAAGCCCTTGAACAGTTCGGAAGCTGACTGGAGATCTGGTTCCATCATTCAGGTAGATAATTGTTTAAATTATTTAACTTTGTACGTGTGTTCCACACGCCATTGTTCTAACCTCATTACCTATGCGGATGTCCTTGCATACTAATTAGCAAACCGATCGATAACGCAGGTGACGGCGAATCGTGGGTTTGTTTACCGTGTGCTCGCGAATCAGCTGTTAGGAACGCCGTAATGTGATGTGGGCGATTTGGGTTCCAAATATATGTACCATATATTACCAATCGTTGCATCTATTAGGTTGCTGTGTTAGAATAAAACATAGTTACTTGTGCCGGATGGAAACTTAGATTATGTCAGTCAGTTGCTGAAGCCAGAAGAACGGTTAGAAAACCAGGTAAGTTGGTAGGTGGAGATTCAGACAAAATTGTGCTTAGTTACTAAGTAAAGGAAGAACTTAGTTCTGTGCCACCAGGAATGATGTAACTATTGTGTAATAACTTAATAGTGAATTCATTGTGTGGAACAGCGGATTTCTGTGTAAAGGTAAGTTGCTTTGGTGCTATATCTATATATATATATGATGTGACATTGTGTGTATATATATTAGGTCATGGCATGTGATACTTCCTGGGGTAATTCCGAACGCCGAATAGCTCGACGCGATGATAACACTGCGTGCCGTCGCGATATAAATATGCGTTCTGAAATCTTGTCTGAGCTATCCTGTTTCTTTCATACTGGCGCTAGTGCGAGTGAATGCTCAGGTGCTGGAAGTATGGAAGGATGCAAGGAGGCTGTATGAGACTGGGGAAATATAGGATATGGGGGATGTGAAAGCAAGTTATGAAAGTATGGGTTGGTAGGCCAAACCAACGATGAAGTTCAGTCCATGCCAAGGCTAACCCACTTGGGAGGACAGAACTGGAACATTACCCTTGGAACATGTGGGGAACATGTATTCTCAAGAAGGCTTCTTGACTCTAAGGCAGAGTCTGATAAGAAGAGTTTGCTATGGCGTGGGCAGGTGATCCCACCAGCAAACAGGCTTGTGTACATAGTGGATGTGATCATGTCCTATTCCTATATCCCGAGGGATGGTATATTGATCAAGATTATGTTTCTTAATGTACATTGATGATGTTAGGAACGAGTCCAGGGACTCTTTACCTAGTTGTTTAGTTCGATTAAATTAGAACTATAATAACAGCCTTGTATCACTACTGACGTTAGCGACGACTGGTAGATGATTAGGGATAGGTGAGACCTACGATCAGACTCGTCATTCTGATTTCTTGCTCTGTTTGACGGGCTGTTCTGTGAGGCCAGCTGACATTTGCAAACCCATGCTTTACTACTCGCCATATAGAGATAATGCTTTGGTTATATGCATAACTAAGTAGCATGACTGAGGGTTGAGTAGTTATTGGTAGGATGCATGTGGACTAATGTTTGGGCCAGTATACTCTCACCGGTCGCTCTTCCTTTTCAGGAGTTTGCCTGTTGAGGAACCAGTCAACTATAATTGTTGTTGGCAGGAAACCACTTCGTGTGACACAGCGAAGGGTTCAGTTCTTTACTTATCACGCCAGACTCAACCACACCAGATACCCAATGTGCTGCACCATGAGTGAAGTTTGCTTCAAGAAATACCACCGCCCTGAAGGTGCACGTGTGGGAAGTGATGGTTTGTGATCGTTTTCAAATAATAGAAGACACTCTGTTTTGCCAGGAACATTTCAGCATTTTGAGTAATCATGCTCAACGAAAGGAAACACCGGTCCGTTTATTATGACGGGGGTTCTGCCTAAACGCAGAAGTAACTGATCTTCAGACACTTGAATGGTTCTTTGGACAGCTCTAGGGGCAGGTCTTGAGAAGAACTACACCAGTTATTGACTTGTGGCAAGTGTAACCCGGTGGAAGGGACTATGGATTATAGTCCAACCTGAATTGTTTCCGTGAAATAGATGTCTGATTCTATTAATGTACTGTCTCAGTATGAAGATATAAACTGTGTTCGAGTAGGACTCAGTAACATTTTCAGTAGCCATATCTGATTCTACAAGCAGTGTGACTGTAAGAGACCATTGAATTGGTCAGTGACATTTGTTCATCCATGTTCCTGTGATGTGATGAAGGGACCATTGAATTGGTCAGTGACATTTGTTCATCCATGTTCCTGTGATGTGATGAAGGGACCATTGAATTGGTCAATGACAGATCTGTTCTGCAGTGGGACTGTGCTATGAGTGACAGACCATTCGATTGGTCAGTGACTATTTAAGTTCATCGAAGTAACGAATACTTGGAGCCAAGTCCAGGAGGATTGTCTCCCAACCGGTATTGTTCGAGAACTGTATTAACAGTGACTCCGTGGGAGTGATATAGATGCAGTTGGTCCAGTGAAGTGTGGTCCAGCAGTGACTCTATTGTTGTGGATCCACGTTCGGGAGACGGAGTGGTCTCCAAGGTTCTAGTCATCTCACTGGAAGGAAGCCGGGTGAGTGGCGGACCGACTGGACGGGACATCTGCATCCAATCTACTTCTCAACTCGATGAAGATACCTACATCTCTGATTCTATCTCTACTCTATCTTCTATTTGTGTAAATAGATTCTTCTATCAGGATGTTCATTTCAGTTCTATATTCTCAAGGGTAGAATAAACTTTATGTAAGTTGACTTGCTCTTTGTATAATGATTGAGTGTGGTCTCGGACGATGCCTAAGTGTTCATTGTTCCACAGGTGTAGGTAGTTAGTGGGGGTCTAGAATCTGGAGGGGCTTGTAGACGTAATTAACTAAATTGGAGATCAACCACAGAGGAAAAATGTGTATCTGCTCGTCCAACCCCTGGGGCTAGAATACACGGGAGTGCCAGAGACACCTCGGGTGTGGTTCACTCTCACTACCCAAGGTGAACTCGTCACAACCGTCTTCACAATGAAGATTGGCTGCACTGTATCTCCAACACTGTCTGTCTCTCGCCTTGATTGTACATTCTGTCAGATTGATGTTCGTCCATCTCTTGATGTTATCTTCCCACTATCATGACTATTATGTCTTTCTAATTAAACCGTTAGCACCTTTTTTAAAAGCATTTTAACGGTAAGAGGATTAACTTCATTGCACAGTGTTCTATCCAGTTTGGATAATACGTCAGCAAACTTAAAGTGGTGGAATGGCTTGGAAATTAAGACGTCCACATTTGGCTGGAACAGACCTTGTTTAATTCTCGGTGTGAACTGTAAATTCTACCAAATAAGAAATGTTTCGTTTACTTCCCCTTTCTCCAACAGATCCTTGATATTGAAAAGGACGGCTAGATTTCTCATACATTGGCGAAAAGCTAGAGAGGACCCGTGTGTACTTTGCAAATCTTACAGTAATACATCGGCAGTTGCAAGTTGAAAATAGTGATCTGAACAGGCCGCTGCATTAACTAAGTTTTAAAATGAGCGAAACTATTCAGACAATGAATATGTATAGTATATCTTATTCTGGTATAGGCAGGTGTAAGGTAAGCGGGACCCTTTGGGATAGTGTGTATAGTGCGGAAAAAACAGACAGATCATCATGGTCTGGAGAGAATGGCCAAGGAATCTGTCTGACACTCAGGACTCCGAGGTAAAGCCAGGCGTACATACAATTTGACTGCTATTGGTACCATTAGTGTTAGGACTGTTTTCTGGATGTGAAGGATGTGTACGGAGCACGTACGGAAATGTGTCGAGTGTTATGATATGACGGACTGGCACAATGTAATAGTAACACTAGGCCGTGAGTGAAGAGAATGAGCAGCGGGCGGTACAGAGATTGAGGTGCAATAACTGACTCAGAGTAACATTGTGATCTACATCGATGAATCAGTGGTGAGAAATAGACGTAGTGATATGGGGTTCATCGCCTAAGCTACAGGACGATGCTTGACAAAGTAGAGTCTCGTAAATGAGACTACGACCTCCATCATGATAATGGAGGTTCAGGCAGTAACAGCGGCATTTCATTAGTTAGAGTAGACCACTGCAACACACATTGCATTAACTACGGATTAGAAAAAGATGCTTAGTAAGATTGTTTCGTGTGGAATGGAGATCCTCGCTTCAGAGATCTCAGATTGTGAGAATTGTATGGATATTTTGCCGTAGCCATGGGGAAGTGCGCGGGAATGAACAGGCTGATAGACTGCAGGGAATGCACCTCTTGGTTGTAGATTACCTATAGACAAGGGAGAGGTGGTCGATCGCCTGTGGGACCAGGTGGAGAAGGCGGGGGAGCAGATTAAGAACCCGTATCTAGAATGAATGACATTGCGGGGGGATCGGCAGTGATTCTGGAAGAATTTCAAACTGAGAGTGAAGACAATGCGAATTTTAAATCAGATAGCGGTGGGAACGATCAGTAGTACGACTCTTCGCTGGCTGTTGAACAAGGGGACGAAGCGCATATGGGGATTCCTGAGTGCAGTGATGTCGGTTCTTAGCTCAACTCAACTTAACTGTCTTGAAAATCAACCTAGAGTTAATCATAATTTTCTGCAATATATCTGCTTGTACGTCCATCCGAAGTACACTTGTACCTGCAGTAAGGCGCTGGAGGTGACAGGTTTGAATCCCGGTCGGTAATTATAGCTTTAAATCTTTATGTTATCTAGTGTTTTCTCTAGTCTCTACTTCTTTATTCTGCTGTTACGAGCAAAAAAAACAACACATGTGTATACTTTATCTATATCTATAAAACAGAGTGTATGTTTGTTTGTTTGTGTGTGGGGATTTATGTATTGGATGCGTTCGATAACGGTACATCCGATTGAGATGAAATTTTCTACACGTCTTCCTTTCATTCCTGTGCAACCGACTATAATAATTTCTTAATGTAAAATCTTCTACTTATTTAATAACATTTACTTTTCCATTTTCATTATATAATGTCTATATAGCAGGGGGACTTCACTCTAGAAAAGTTATTTCAAGGGGCATAACTTTTAATAACATTTCTATATACTTTATAGTCATATTGTTGGACTTACTTGCACTATTGTTAAACTCTTTGTCTATAGTTATTTTCAGGCATATGAGTTATAATAAATAATGATATAATCTTTAAGGCATTTTCAAAGTTTTCATAAAAATAATGCATAATGCATAACATTGTAACCCATCTTTTTCTACAGTTTTCATTGAATGGTGTGTGGAAGGACATTCTTTTAAGTTACTGTGCGCCAAGAGCTGGGCGAAACCACGCCGGTCAGACAGATAGACAGACAGACAGTCGGGAAACGGGAGAGCTTATATGACTACTTATATGAATTAAATTAGATGCTCCCCACCAGGGACTGGGTGAAGCCGGGCCGGGACAGACAGACAGACAGATAGACAGACAAACAGATAGTCGGGAACGGGAGAGCTTATATGACTACGTATATGAATTAAATGAGATGCTCCCCACAAGGGACTGGGTGAAGCCGGGCCCGGTCAGACAGACAGATAGACAGACAGACAGATAGTCGGGAACGGGAGAGCTTATATGACTACTTATATGAATTAAATGAGATGCTCCCCACCAGGGACTGGGTGAAGCCGGGCCGGGTCAGCCAGACAAACAAGCAGACAGACAGACTGATAGATAGATAGATCCCCTCCAGGGCCTGGGCGAAGCCGGGCCGGGTCAGCTAGTATTCAATAAATTGTCTTACCTCTCACGGTGGTATTCAGTGGCTGCTTGACAGGACAGGCAATCCACACAACGTCCAAGAAAGACGGGTAGAAGAGGTAGCCGCCAGTTATCTTGATGTTAAACCCACTGGCGTACACATCTTTGGCCTCAACCTGAAATATGTCACACAATTAAATGTGGTTCAAATGGCACGGTTTATCGTGGACAATGTACAGAAGGACGATTCAGTTATTTCAAAGATGGATGTGATTCATCAACTTTTACCAGACTGCAAGAACATCAAGTAAAACGTGGTCAACTTTGAACATACTGTAAGAACATGAAGTCAAACTAGGTCAACTTTGTCCAGACTGCAAGAACATCAAGTCACATGTGGTAGACTTTGAACAGTCAAGAAAACTAGCATCAAATCAAACGTGGTCAACTTTAAAAAGACTGCAAGAGCTTCAAGCCAAACGTCTTCATCTGTGAACAGGTTGCACGAACATCAAGTCAAACGTAAGCTTTGAACAGACTGCAAGAACATCAAGTCAAACGTGGTCACCGTTGACCAGACTGTAAGAACATCAAGTCAAACGTATTCACATTTGACCAGACAATAAGAACATCAAGTCAAACATGGTCATGTTTGACCAGACAGTAAGTACATCAAGTCAAACGTGATTAACTTTGAACAGACTTTAAGAACATCAGGTCAAACGTGGTCAACTTTGAACATACTGTAAGACTATATAGCCAAACGTCATCATCTGTGAACAGGTTGCAAGAACATCATGTCACAAGTGGGCAACTTTGAACAGACTGCAAGAACAAGTCAAACAGGGTAAAGCTAATTAAGTAGCTAATGAAGATTAGTCAGCAAACACGGAGCCCGTAAGGTCAGTTGCTAGACGCTAAGGGACTCACTGAGGAGAGGATCTGACTACTTATGAACTAATAGCTTGATGCCCAATGAGGATAATTTGTTGACTACCTAACTAACTACTTAAGTTAGTAACTAACTAACTAGCTAACTGGCTATCTAAATACGTTAGTAACCAACTAAATAACTAACTAAACTACTAACTACCTATCTAACTTACTAAATTGCTAACTAAATTACCTACTTACTTTTATTGGCACCTTGCCGTTTTGACAGACGATAGTTTGTTACATTGTGCTTCAAAACGGCATAATAACTAGAACCCATGGCGGTGGCGAATGTGACTGGTAAGGCCGATTCGCGCTGTAATTGTTTGTCCAAAGTGGATGCATGTGAACACATGGTCATTTCTACCATCATGCACCATCTTACGTCTCACACGCTCTGTGTGTGACTTATCTGCAATAACATTCTCCTTTGTCTTTATTCCATTTCAGATATTTGCCCTCCATGCAACACTTTCAGTGGCGACTTGCTCCCAATGTGCATTATCAATGCCTGTATCAGTCATATCCCGCTTACACACATCTTTGTATCGTAGTAGAGGCCGACCCTGAGATCTTCTACCCATCTGTAATTCACCAAAAAAAGATGTCCTTTGGTATTCTACGATCATCCATCCTCCTAACGTGTCCTATCCATCTAAGTTTACGAAGACTGAGCATGGAACAAGCCGTCACACAACCTGATCTTTCCAATACTTCAGTATTTGTGATTTTGTCTTGCCACTTAATACCAAGTATTCTTCGCAGACAACGCATATGAAAGCCGTTTAAACGTACTGTTTTTTTTGTTTTTTGTTTTTTGTTTTTTTGTTTTTAATAAGTAGTTCAGGCTTCACTGCCATAAAGAATAGTATTAAAGACACAGGCTTGATTTACAAGGAATTTTGTTTTTGGAAGTAAGCTTCCTGTTCTCCGAGACTCTTTTTCTTAACCTGTTCATTGTTGTTGCTGCCTTACTAATCCAGATGTTGATTTCCTGATTTAGGGATAATTTGCTATTTACCACTGATCCTAGATATGTAAAATGGTCTGCTATCTCTAGTTCGGCGTCGTCAAAAAAGATTGATGGTACCCCATGCGCACTTTGTGACATAATCTGTGTCTTCTTTTTTGCTAATTGTTAAACCAAATTCAGAACAAGCATTGGAGAATGCAGATAGTAGACATCCCGTTATTGTAATTTACAAAAATATACTGCTCTAAGAAAAAGAATGACGCATAATCGGACAGAAACTATACACCAATAACATACTGATATCCATTTTTTATAACACCATATATATTCTTCACGCAGAAGAATACTAGCATCAAACCTTGACGTCACATGTGGGGCCGGTTCCAATCCCAGATATGCCAACAGCCACGGATGGAGTAGTGGAGAAGGCAGTGGACGGGAACTTGATGCCTCGGGTAAGGGCATCAGAGCCTTGAGCTGTTGCCGGGTTTATGATGCACGCGGTGTAGTCCAGTATATTCAAGACTAAAGGGCAGAACAGGAAGTTTTCTTGACCAGAAATACCTGTTAGAAGATGGGAATTCAAAAGTATTGTTATTTATATTGCCTAGGATACATGGTTGGGTGGTTGCTTAGTTGTTTGTTTGGCTGGTTGGTTGATTGGTTGGTTGGTTGGTTGGTTGGCTTGTTAGTTGGGTCGTTAGTTCGTTAGCTGTATGATTGACTCGTCGGTTGTTAGGTTAGCTGGTTGCTTGGTTGCTTAGTTAATTAGCTGCATGGTTGGCTGGGTTGTTAGTTGGTTGGTTGGTTGGTTGGTTGGTTGGTTGGTTGGTTGGTTGTCAGATGTGTATTTGTGTTGTTTTTTTTGGTCTTTTTTGTTTTTTGTTTTTTGGTTGGTTGATGCTTGCTTGTGTTCGTTGGCTTGAGCTCCAACGCGAAGTCCTGTATGTCGGATGAAGACATCCTGTTGTCCAACATCAGTGTGATGTCATACAGGACCTGAAGCTTGCGTGAGTATCCGTTGTATCATGTCTGGCTTATTGGTGTGCAGACTGGTGGTTCCTCGCCGTACAGGCAGACACTCTCCGACTTTGGAGGAATCAGCGATCCTATTGACTTCAGCCAGGACCCCGAAGGGACCTGTTGCCCAGGACGCTCGACGAGGACGCGTCAATAGGTCTTGGCCAGTATATAACCCGGCTCTGGTGCCTTGGAAACACCTCTGCGTCCCGGTTGGTTGATAAATTGGAGAACGTGGTGACAACTGGCAAGATCAAGGGGAAGAGAACAAGAGGAAGACAGAGAGATAAATACCTGGATGGCTTGTCCACGTGGCATGGCCCAGACAGGTACACTGAGCTGACCCATGACTCTGGTGATCGAGTGAAATGGCGAATCATGACCGCCCACGCTTATCGGCATGGCACATGATGAATGGTGGATTATGGTTGGTTGATTGGTTTGCTGATTGGCTGGCTGGTTGGTTTTTGAGATGGTTGGTGACTTGATTCGCTAGCTGGCTGGTTTCTTGACTGGTTGACTGGTTGACTGGTTGGATGGATGGCTGATTGGTTGTTTGGTTGCTAGGCTATTTAGATGGTTGTGAATCCTTTAGAAGACTGAGTTTTACAATCAGATGGAATTAGCGTTAAGCTTGTCTAAGCCCTGGACAGGTTTAGTAGGTTACTGTAGAGACCTACTTCCCGATCATGCAGCAATGTGTCATCTCCACCGGGTCACTTTTAGGAGTGTCTTACCATCTGCACGCTTAGAACTCAGCTGGGGATGCCAGACAGTTGCTGACACTTCACATCTACGCAGAGGCAAGGCCATCCTTGGAGTGTTAGACAAGGGTCCCGGTTTGTGTATCAGCAACACAATTAAATGGTGCTGCCAGGTCTTGGCAAGACTAAGCTCTAGTCTAGCCGATGAAACGCTATGGGTCAAAACGTCTTTAAAAACATCGTAGTTAATACATTAGAAAGATATGCAATTTCATTGAGAAATTTGCTCGTCACACGTGTAAATTTTCTCTTCTCGTAATGTAGCCAGAATGATGACTGCCTCTTTCTGATGTCTGTGTTAAGTTTTATTTCTGGCTTAGCATTAGATTACGCACTTTGGTTGTCGAAGTGATTTTTATATATTCTTCTGTAAAATCACACCTCTGAAGGTTTTAAAGATGTTATTAGTGTACTACCAATTCAAATGCTTGGCCTTGATAACTTAAAGCTTTTACGTGAGGGGGTGGGGAGGGGGCGATATAGAGAGGATATGGGTTTATTCAATATAGGTTAAAATATGTTAAAGTTAGCTCTGTGTTCAAAATATGTCAAAATTAGTTCTGTGTTCAAAATATGTTAAAATTAGCAGTCAGAAACATGATCTTTTACTACAGAAGTTTTGCACAATCACCGACGTTAACGCCAATGGGCGACAACAGTGTATACAAATGCGAAGAAGCAAAAATGGTGTACTTACATTTGGATATGCACGTACATTAAAATATTAATAACTGCCAATTTTAGAGTGTTTAATGCTGAAGAAGAGATGTCGGTACCGCCTCGACACTTAGGTAATATTTAGTTACTTCCATTGTGATCGGACAGTCACACATTGTTTTATGCACGTATGCTAGGCTTTGTTTGTGAATGGGTTTCTTGTGAATGTGATATACATTATAAATATGTGATACATTATAAATATCAGTGTCCTACATCTAGATGTTAACATGGCTGTGATACTTACATTCCCGATGGCCAAGCGCTGTGTAGTTGGAAAGATGAAAAAGAAAACAGAGAATTAATTATAGACACCAAAACAGTATGTTTATATCATTATATTATATTTCTTTAACAGTATGTTTATATCATTATAATATATTTCTTATGCATAACTGTTAAACTTCAAATTGTTTAAAGGTCGGCATGGTCGAATGAATATTAATGTGCGTTCTTAAACATCCGCTGTGGGACGCAGAGGTGTTTGCAAGGCACCAGGGCCGGGTTATATACTGGCCAAGACCTATTGACGCGTCCTCGCCGAGCGTCCTGGGCAACAGGTCCCTTCGGGGTTCTGGCTGAAGTCAATAGGATCGCCGATTCCTCCGAAGTCGGAGAGTGTCTGCCTGTATGGCGATGAACCACCAGTCTGCACACCAATAAGCCAGACATGGGACAACGGATACTCATGCAAACCTCAGGTCCTGTATGACATCACACTGATGTTGGACAACAGGATGCCTTCATCCGACATACTGGACTTTGCGTTGGAGCTCAAGCCAACGAACACAAGCAAGCAAGCACATCCGCTGTGTTAATGCCGAATTAAGGGGTTCAACTCTTATACCGAGAAGTTGGACTAAAATGTTGACTTATCGTCCTTGACTAGGAGATGTAAATTAAACTTGAAGTTTGAGTGGGTTCGCCTGATGTCCAGGGACACTGGTTAATAGGGAAAGCTAAACCATAAGCAAATTTCAGTCAAGTGCTACTAGAAGTAGTATGTATGGACTACGCGTGAATTCAAAGCTCAAAACATAACAACAAACATTTAACCTGGGCTTCTCGGTGGACTCAGCCTACCCTAGATACCAGGAAATAGAAGATTTCATTGAAAGCTAAGAGGATCAGTGTGAAACTGACCACATAAACCAGTGAGTGCTGCTTCTTCTATACGAGTATGGTTCTAGCATCATATCCGCAATAGTCTCAAGGCATTGAAAGGTCATTTAATTACTTACGTATTAACAGATATGGGGTGTATATTTAACAGCTGTGGGGTTTTTGAAAATATTGCTGTTCCAAGTTTTGTATTCACCCTCTGTGACCTCATGCAAAGTAAAAGGTAAATACAAAACTTGAAACGGCAATATTTTCAAAACACCCACAGTCATTAAAAATACACCCTGTAAAACATATGTATGTATGTCTACGCGAATTTGACATGTTAAACCTAAACTAGAAGGATTATGGGACGCTGATGTGTTGGGGTCGAGGTTTATACTCACTAAGATCTATGGGAAGGTCTCCGTGGCTGAGTGGTCAAGCCGTCTGTCTAACGCTCCGAAGGTCGTGGGTTTATTTTTGGACTGTGTCATTCAAACCCCGAGTGTAATTTGTCGGTAGACCTGGCACGGAGCTACGGAGTTTTTGTCTTGTGTGATGCTCTCGGAAGCTGTCTGCCTTTCTGCGGAGAAAGACCGAGCCAGAGAGAGGTAAAACCAAATATAATGAAGTCAACATATGAACAAATCAAGAAAGGACCATATTAGTAAAAAAAAATAAGAACGAGATCTATAAATCAGTTCGAGCAACACCAGATGTTACATTCATTGATAGGAAAAGACTTAACTGGTGCGGTCAATTAGTGAGAATAAAGCCAATGTCGCCAGCAGCAAGAGCATATAACATGAACATAGAAACATAAAGTGGAAGGAAAATACCACGAAACAGATGGATCGACGGAGTCATCAACATCGTAAAAGCCCACAACATCTCAGCGTACTCAGATAGAGCTAAGTCATCATTATTCCCCAGTACTTCAAGTCGAATTCGACAGGAACAGCTCATATCAACGGGATTCGAAAATAAAACAACGTAGTCTGTTAAATCTGTTAAAACTGTTAAATCTACAACGAAGAACCACAGCTGCGTGGTTATTTGGCAAGAGAGGCATGCATACAAAGAATCCACAGAGATTGTAGCTGGACAGGGGAACAACATAAAAACTTCTCACGTGTGTAAGCAGAATGCAAAGCAAGAAGGCTACTTACATTCAGCTTTCCGTTCGACAGCATATATGTCATCCTCCAGCTGTCTCTGGTATTCGTGAATGACTCCCAGAGGCGGCACGTCGTAAGCGGGCGGGTTTGAGGCGTAGGGCAGCTGTCCGTTGACCACGTCTGTAGCCGTTGCAGCCAGCAGGTACAAGAGGATCATCCATTGCCTGAACATACTAGAAAATATGCCTTAAATCTAGACTCGAATACTTTAGTGATGTTCTAAACTAATAATAAAACAGCTAGTTGCATATTGTTTACAAGTAGTGGCAGTCAACCCCAGCGTTGTCGCTGTTTGTGATTTCTTGGAAAGTTTGTATCCAATAGTTTGCATTGCTTTAGGAACGACCGGCACTCATACCTTTGTATGGCAACCAACGCAACGGCGGTCTGCTTCCAAATAGTCCGCAGCTGTTTTTCGAACGCAGTATGCGGGAATACTAGTTTAGTTTAGTCGACGGATCAACATCACGGCACACGGGTATAACCCATAAGTGCTCCGTTCTACTCCTATCTCAAGCCGGAGTCCGGAGAACCTATGCTCAGTGCACGAACTCCGTAGCACCGGCGAGGATCCTGAAATACTTTGGGTAGACTTTTACCTCGAAATTTTGCCCGGGCAGCGCTATTAGGCTATTCTTTTTCGAGTTTCAACTGCCAAGGGATTTTTTACGTGCGCAACAATACACACGGGCGTCCGATCTCACTACCCAGAGACCAGGGGGAATTTTGTTACTAGAAGTCCACGTGAAAAAATCCCGGCCCTCATAGGGGCTTGAACCCGGGACCTCCAGCACTTTAGGCGAACACCATACCTCGAGACCACTCAGTCCCCGGGAGAATACGAATTGCAATCGTAACCACTTCGCCAGAGAGCCGGCTATCATGTAACGAGCACTTGATGACAAAGGATATGTGGTGAAGGGCCTCTGGGATCTCACAAAGACTGCAGTTCAACAGACTTAGTGTCCACTTCTGGAAAGTCTGACTCTGAGAAGAGTAAATAGAAGAACTGGACCTTTTTTAAGGAAGTCATTAAAGTAATTGACAAAAGGCATTGAGAACAGCAAGGTCCGGGATCTGTGGAGAGGTATGAATGCTAAAGCCATTTTTCAATACACGGGATGATGATGGTTTTACAGTCGAGTATACAAGTATATACTATCTTTACGTATCGCTGAGGCCAGGTTGCTGTTTGCGAGATGGACAACATACTGACCAATAAAATGATGTCAACTGAAACGAGAAAAAGAGTGTTGAAGTGCTACACAGACCCTGTACTTATCTATGGATGAGAGACGTGGAGAATGAGCAGACAAGCTGAATAACATCTAGCTAGTTACAGTGGAAATATGGTTTCAATGAAAGATGCAAAGAATACAATGAAAGTACAGGAAAACAAATGAGCTCGTCCTACAAGAAACACATGAAAACCGTAAACTGTTTAGAGAAATTAGACG
>JACEFZ010003627.1:117500-195000 GCA_014155875.1 Cepaea nemoralis | reverse complement strand
TATGCAAAAAGGCCTGCATGCAAGCATTGGTATACAACAGGCCTGGACAACAACAAGAAGCAAAAACATGTTGACCTACAGGTCCACGCAAGTCTGACTATAATCCTTGAATCCCAGGCGATAACATCAAGTCTATACTCTTGTTTGATGCGGGATTTCGTGAGACTAGAGGATCTTACTTCAAGTACACTTAGAGAACGTTGTTTCAACATTCATGGTCCTGTAGTACCTTGTAAGCGATGGTACAGGGGTGTCTATGTGAATCTGGATACATGAAGCCCATAAACGGGCACTCTCCCGCTGTTTATGCTTCACCTCGACACCTCAAGGTACACTTGGGAACAAGATGAGATGAGATGAGATGTGATGATATAATATGTGATATGATTAGATGAGATGTGATATGATGAGATGTTATGTGATGAGATAAGATGAGATGTGATATGATGAGATGTGATGAGATGACATGAGCGGGGATGAAAAGAGATAATGTGAGATGTGATGAGAAGAAATTATATGAGACATGATAAGATGAGATGAGGTGACTTGAGATGACATGATATGAGATTAGATGACATGAGTTCAGTTGAGATGTGATGACATGAGATGAGATGACATCAGATAAGATGACATGAGAAGACATGATATGAGATTGTCACATGGTCAAGTAATGGGCTCTTGTACACGTCTGAAGTCCATCGAGCTTACGGTGCTGGGCCCATAATTTAATAGACCGACCCATGTGGTCAGTATCAAACAGACCGCTGTTATTTCCAATTCATTTTAATACACATTTCAAATTGTGTCAACCAGGGCGCCCAAATCAGGTTTTAAAATTCCGAATTCGCCCACTTAGGGAACGAACCCGTGACATGTAGATCAGCAGGCGTGAGTCTAGCCATTACGCTACGTCAACTCCCGATTCATTGTCACATGATCAGTGTTTCTCACGTTTGTCACGTGATTACATTTGGTCTAAATAACTGCAAGCACTGCGCTGGTAATATCATTTGCGCGGTCGGACGCAGGTCCGCTCCCTGGGCTCGTCACTTACCAAGGTGAGGGAAAGATTGGTCATATATTCCTCCCTGCTCTCAGACCTACAAAACGTGATACAGCTATCACATTACAGATCCATGCTTGGAAACTGCTTGGGAACAATTTATTGTATTATGAAAAACTGTCATCTGTCAACTGGCATCGTCATTTACTGCCAATATAGTACCTTGCTGTGTATGACAGGAGGTCTTGATCCTGAGGAATTAAGGCCGCCTGGCTAGTGCAGTCGCTGCGAAATGCGTGGTTAGAGTTTTCTTTTTGCCACCGACAGAAAAAAAACCAACTCCACACTCTACCGAGGATTCGAACCTGTGGGCTCCCGAAGTAGAATCCTGCATTCCAGTCACTCGGCCAGCCGCTCCTCTATTGTATTATCATTAACCAAATACCTGCTCTCGTGGTGTGATAGGATACCTAATAGTCTATTAGCAGATGCTTCGGTAGCTCAGTGGGTTCACCTGCCGGCCTGTTGAGCAATGTCTTCGAATACCGTCAGGTGGGATTGTTTCATGGACTTGGACTGCCAGTTCCACCCATCCTGGGAAGTAAAGGAGACCGGCGAGAAATTGACTACATCAACCACTGAGTGCCGCCTGCTCTAAAAACACACCTAGAACTATATACAGGGTGTATTTTTATTGACAATGCAGTGTTTGAAAATATTGCCGTTTCAAGTTTTGTATTTACCTATTATGTTGCATGGACTTTACAGAGGGTGAGTACAAAACTTGGACCGGCAATATTTCCAAACACTGCACAGTCATTAACTTAAAACTACACCATATACTAAGGAACCGCGGTATCGCTGTGTCTAGCACGCTTGTCTGCCGGCTTGGTAGTCATGAATTCAAATCCACATCGAGATGGGATTTCTTATATTGGTGGAGATTCCCAGACTGTCCCAGCATAACATAGCTAATGATTCTATAATGAAAACTATGACTACAGGCATCTTGCCGTCTTGACAGACGATACTTTGTTATATTCTGCTTCAAAAAAAGCATATTAAACTACAACCCATGGCGGGGACCAGAGAAGGAGTTATACCTCTCCATAGCATAGGGCTGAATTTTAGAGACAATGTGTTGTCCATGCATCATGATCCCTCTCTCGGCATGTCTAGTTTACTCCAGAGGAAAGGTAACGTGAATACATTTGGAATAAGACAAACCGCAGAAACTGTCGGATCAGCAAAGCAATACTGTGCACCAATCGGAGCTTCCATCCTAGACCAGTTGCCGACCAAGGTTTAGGGCTTTGTCTGCCCTGCCATGATATTTAGCCTCTGGGTTGTTTTGTTCTGCACTGGAGTAAGGCTTGTATCCAACAATAACTATTGCCATTTCCAGCTGCCACAAAAAAAGTAGTAGCAACAGTTGTTATAAACACATAATTAGTAACATTAACTATTACTACCTCTGAGTTTATAACAACTATTGCTACTATTTTTCGAGGCAACTGGAAAAATCATTGAGAAGGCAGAACAAAGAGATATGATGCTAGATGGACTGAGATGATGGTATGCAGGAAATCATGAGTAGAGCTGGTCCAAAACACCAACGACAAAGGTTTGTTGAAAGACATGGAGGCCTACCTCAGCTGGCAAGGCACATGCTGATGGTGATTGCAGCTAGAGTTCACAACTTCACATTCCATTACTATTGGTGCTATAAAAGCTTAAGTAGCGCATTAGCTGGTACGCTAGACTACCAGGCATGTGGTCATGAATTCGAATCCCTCTAAAGGAGAGACATTTAACAAAGAGTGCGTCCTCTAATGATTAGAGTCTAATCCATACTTCTTTCTTCTAACTATCTAAACAACAAAGAATAATCATCATCATCATGTGCCATGCCGATAAGCGTGGGCGGTCATGTTTCGTCATCTCACACAATCACCAGAGTTGTGGATCAGTTCTGTGTCCTTGTTTCGACCATACCCAGTGGCGAAGCCATGAAGGTATTTATTTACTTTTCTGCCTTCCTCTTGTTCTTTTCCACTCAGTCTTGCAAATTGACACAAAGTTCTCCAATTTATTTATTCTTATAACGTGTCCACAATATTGTGACTGTCTACATCGAATTTCTGTTATCAGGTTACCGTTTTGATTTGTTTCTTGTAGAACCTGGTTATTGGTTTTTCTATCTGTCCATGATACACTCTGCATGTTCCTCAGAAAACACATTTCCACAGCGATTAGATCATTTTTAGTGTAAGATGTCGAAACATGACCGTCCACGCTTACCGACATGGCACATTATGATAATGAGCACAATATACTAAAATGCCTCATGTTGAGAAAAGGAATTCTTAATTTTTTTTAAATTTACTTACACTCATACAAGTCAGCAGCACTACTCGCTTTATTGCACCTTGAATGCGATCTAACTTCTTGATGTGTTTTTACAGAGAGTTGGTAATAGTTATTTTGTTACTTATTATGTTATCTGTTTGTTTAATAACATCGCACTTGATCATAATTGCCATCACATACCTTCAAGGTCCGCGGAAGTCACACGACAAATACCATTCCTGCATTTCTTCTTCTTCTGCTTCTGCTTCTTCTTCTTCTTCTTCTTCTTCTTCTTCTTCTTCTTCTTCTTCTTCTTCTCTTCTTCTTCTTCTGCTTCTGCTTCTGCTTCTGCTTCTGCTTCTTCTTCTTCTTCTTCTTCTTCTTCTTCTTCTTCTTCTTCTTCTTTTTCTTCTCCTTCTTCTGCTTCTTCTTCTTCTTCTTCTTCTTCTTCTTCTTCTTCTTCTTCTTCTTCTTCTTCTTCTTCTTCTTCTTCTTCTTCTTCTTCTTCTTCTTCTTCTGCTTCTTCTGCTTCTTCTTCTTCTTCTTCTTCTTCTTCTTCTTCTTCTTCTTCTTCTTCTTCTTCTTCTTCTTCTTCTTCTTCTTCTTCTTCTGCTGCTTCTTCTTCTTCTTCTTCTTCTTCTTCTTCTTCTTCTTCTTCTTCTTCTTCTTCTTCTTCTTCTTCTTCTTCTTCTTCTTCTTTTTCTTCTTCTTCTGCTTCTTCTTCTTCTTCTTCTTCTTCTTCTTCTTCTTCTTCTTCTTCTTCTTCTTCTTCTTCTTCTTCTTCTTCTTCTTCTTCTTCTTCTTTCTTCTTCTTCTTCATCTTCCTACTTTTTATGTATAGTCCATAGGGACCTTGAGGGATCTCTTCGCGGTGTGGACTTTCAATAGACCTTGTCCTCAGCCTGGTTAGTTAACCAAGTATGGTCGTCCCTTTTCTCAGATGTGAAATTCCAGTACTCGACTCTTGAATGCATTTTCATGTTTTCCGTTCGCTGGCTTTGATCGCAAGCGTAGTTCATACAGTGCTACTACGTCAAGTGCACTGGACTGAATTTAGCGTGTGGATTATCTTTCCCTATTACCAGTGTCTCTCGCCATATGGCGAACCCATTCCGACTTCAGAGGTACTTGTAATTTACGTCCCCATTTCAAGGATGAGGAGTCAACAAATTAGTCCAACTTACCGGTGTAGGGTTGAACTTACTACCTCAACATTAAGCACACCAGATTTTTAAGTAAGTGTCTTGAGTGTATGAAAACCGAGACAAGAGTGCATATAGTTAAACAGAAAATAAAAGCAATTCCTTCTTTTCTTCATTTTCTGTCCCTCTTTTAATTCATGTTTTCTGTTGTCACAACAGTTCCTAGTTAACCCTAAATATTAGCATACAGAAAAACGTGATTTTTGAGCATATTTACAAGGGTTTAACGATCAAACTATTTCCTCTGGGATATAAATCTACACAATACAAAAGCCACAACCTGTTTTAAATCCAACAAGATCATGGCTACAAGAAATCTGCATCAAATATCCATCAAATTAGCATCACGTTTAATCGCCCCTCTAGCGAATATTTGTTATTCAACCGCCATCAAAGACAGCCTTAAACCACAAACAAACAGCACATTTAATCCTAGTTTATTCCGCGCCCGTAGATAAAGAGCTACTGATAAAATCAAGTAAGACCAAAAGATCATTCGAATTTACTGACTTTGTTTCTACCATAATTACACTACCTTAGAGCAAAGAAGTAAATATACTAAATGCAAATCGTTGAAGTCGTTTTTAATAAATTAAGTTCCTTCATCCTTTTTTAGTAACTTACTAACTATTACATTCCTAAACATGCGCCGAGTTTATGAGTGACGTGTTCTATAAACGTACAACATTGTTAACACTTGGTTACGCCCACAAAACCTCATTCTCAGTTGTGATAGCTTTAAATAAAATACCTGCATAAGTGAGTTGGGAAATACATTGACCGAATTCCATTTTTCATATTAAGTGCCTCTGATGTCCCATAACTGTATGTTAAAAATCAAATTGTTCACCCTGAAATATTACAAACACTGTGCGACTGTCAGATCTCAGCAATTTGTTCACACTGAACTTAGGAAAGAACAGGTAGCTATTATAACAATCCATATCCATTTCTCGTCATCATTATTATTATTATCAATATTATTGTCATTATCATCGTTATTATCAACAGCATCGTCATCATCATCATCATTATTATTATAATCATGATTATCATCGTCATTATCATCATCATGATTATCAACATCATTATTATCAATATTATCATCATTATCATAATACTCACCATTTTGAGCATCATCTTTATCATCATAATCATCATTATTAGCATCATTATTATCATCATTATCATCAGCATCATTATCATGAATTATCACTGGTTTCTCAATGTGGTCGATCGTCTCTGCCCTCTCAGACAATTTCATATCCCATCTCATCCCATCTCATCTTGTTCCTCTTGTACCTTGCGGTTTCGAGGTGAAGTGTAAACAGCGAGAGAGGGCTCGTTTAAGGTCTTCATATATCAAGGTGCACAGGAACTCTGCTGTTCACTCTGTCCATCATTTACATAGCCGGTCACTTCTTCCGCTTCCATTTGATCTGTACATCATTGCTTGTTGTAGTATACTGTTAGTTGATAATCTAATTACATGGCCAAAACATTTAACTTGCTGCCTTCTGATAACATCTAGTGCTGCTATAACCCCCGCTTTAGTCCTGATTTCTACATTGCTGATTTTCTCTCTTCTTGATACATTGAGTATTCTTCTCGGGAATCTCATTTCCTTTTCTCTTTTTCTGCAATTGTTCAGGTTTAGCATTGGTAGCATAGAGTTGGTAGGAAGATTGTGTTACAGGGTGCTTTCTTTGTAACTATTGATACATGTTTGTTCTTTAGTATTGGTGCAATTTGTTCATTGAGTTGGTTTGCCTTATTGCATCTATCTTCGATGTCGTCTTCTCATTTGCCATTTGATGATATTATGCTTCCTAAGTACTTGTAGCTCTTTACTAGTTTTAAGGCGTATTCTTTTAGATGAATCTTTGTTGTTTTGTCTTATTCGTTTATAGTCCATTCCTCTATTTTACTGAAGCTGGAGTGAGGAGTGGGTCAGAGTGCCAGCGGAGCAGTCAGACTTGTGCAGAGTTATAATCACATTGAGCCGGGAGTGCAGGGAGTGGCCAGCAGGGGCCATGGAAGTGGAATTCCAGCAATTAATTCAGGATAATGCTCGCTCGGGTGTTGTGATTATCTACACAGATGGTTTGGTGTCGAGAAGTAGGAGCTGTGCCTGGGGGTTCATAGCAAACGCTAATGGCCGACGTTTGGTGCAGGAGAGCCTGGCATATGATACCACATCATCTAGCTTAAGAATGGAGGTGGAGGCGGTCATTGCAGCTTTCCGCTGGATCGAGAATACGATACACACACTCATCGTGATTATAACTGACTCAGAAAGCATGCTGAAGGAAGGTGAGGACAGGCATGCTTCGTGCAGAGTGGCTTGCTTCGCTTCGAAGGTCACAGGTGGCAAGCATCGCCTGAATCTTTTCTCCTGGGCATGCCGGTTTGCTGGGGAATAAACAGGCGGACAGATTGGCTGGCTCTGCAAAATTTGGTGGAGTATTGATACATGACAAGGCAGACGTGGTTGTGGCCTTGTGGGATCACATGTACATCTCGGAGGAGCAAATGGATTATCATGATCTGGCAAGAATGAGGCAGCGAGGAGTGACTAGGGGATCTGGCCGACGCTCGACGTTCAGAGGAAAGGCGAGACGGACATATAATCAAATTTTTACTGGTACTATTGGTGTTGGATCTCTTCGCTGGCTGCTGAGGATGGGGATGGAGCGCCTATGGGAATGCCCCGAATGCTGTGATGTCGGTTCCTAGATCAATCAATCAATCAATCAATCAATCAATCAATCATGTTATGTTCCTTAACAACTTCGTTCAGACTATTCACGTGGTCTTGTAATTCTGCTTCTGATGTTGCTATTAGTGCTTGATTGTCCACAAATAGGAGATCTTTTATATCCAATAACGACAATTTCTACGCAGGGATGAAATGTTCTTATTTTACAAGCTGCACACATCGATGCTTTGATCTTTTAGGACCTTGTGTAGTTCTATCGTTTTACAAGTAAACGGTATCCCTCTTGCCAGACCATGTATCATAAGAAGAATACTATACGGGGTAGCGTTTGTTGTATACCATACATTGTGATGCGTATATGTTCATTTTCCAGCTCCGTGCCACTTTTGGCAAAAACCTCCAGACTTCAACAGTTGATGTTCATTGTCAGAATGCCTTATTTCCTAGCCAGGTTACCTTTCCGAGGTTAAGGGCTTCGCCTGCTCGCTTTTAATCTGGCTTTGATGCCCTAGATTGTTCTTGCAGGATCTTTCACAAGTCAGTGGTGGTTTGGAAGTTGATGGGACCTACACGTAGATGAAGTGATGTCCAGGGTTTCTAAGTTCCATTAAACGGTGATTTGTTTTCGCCCAGTTATTCAAACTGCTAGTCCAGACTGCTTCCTAGAGTGAAATGCATAGTGCTATAAGCGAGATATGTATTGAGCTAGGAACCAAGGAATTTTGATCATCCTGGAGACTATATTCTAACTCCCTTCTGAGGGTACTGGCAATCTAATTTACTCTATACTCTGTACTCTCCAATTGTTTAGAGGATTCTAAAGATATCATCAACACGTACCATGCCGATAACTGTGCGCGGTCAGGTTTCGCTATCTCACACGATCACCAGAGTCATGGGTCAGCTCTGTGTTCTTGTCTCGACCATGCCACGTGGTCAAGTGATCTTGATGGTACAGAATGATATACAGAAAATAATAAACCTCAAGTTAATGCATTGCTGTTTGCATTATTTCAGACAAAATGCCAGCTCTGGTTGTCTTTCTGACTGGTACTATGATCTTCATGAGTACCTTTAGTATCGTGTCCAGCGGCGCTGACCAGTACGCGGATCTGGTAAAGATACACGGGTTGTTAAGAACGGCCGATGACCGTTTAGTCTGTAAGTTGTGATGTCACTGTAGGTGGGTGTTTCTTGAAAATATGTTGGATTGTTTCCCCAGGACATGTTGATGTGGTGGGAAACGAGCAGGCGGACAAAATGGCTGGGTCTGCGCCCATTTGGGGGAAGGGGTGGGGCGAGGGAGGGTACTGGTGCATGATAATTCAGATGTGGTCGGGGCCTTATGGAATAATGTTTATAGTGCAGAAAAACAGATACATCAACACGGCCTGGAGAGAATTGTGCTGCAGGGAGTGACCAGGGGATCTAGCCAACAATCAAATCTCAGAGGAAAGGTCAGACAGACACATAATCAGATAGCTACAAAGTGGACAAAGGGGAACCCTGACGCTGGGGTACTAACGCCTGTCGGTGTTACTACATACTTAATATTTTTGTTTTTAAACATGAGAAATAGACAACAGAGACTTACAAACAGATGAGGCAGTGGTGGTAGTGTAGTGGATAAGACGTTTGCTTGTTGACCCGGATGGCATGTGTTCACAGCCTGCGCACTGCGGGAAAGTTGTGTTTTACAGACCTGGTTGAACCAGCCTAAAATTGGTACCACAACATTTCTTGAGAAGTAGTGACCATTGACGTAATACTGACCACACTAAGCAGTGAAATGTGATCAAAATATGCGGCCAACACCATAGACTCAATGGTTTTAATAATTAAAATATATGAATATCTGCTTGCTTGCTTGTCCGCAACCCCACCCAACCATCCAATCATCCATCCGCCATTCCCACCCACCCCGTCCGTCCGTCCATCCGTCCGTCCGTCCGTCCGTCCGTCCGTTCGTCAATCTGTCTGTCTGTCTGTCTGTCTGTCTGTCTGTCTGTCTGTCTCTCTCTGTCTGTCTGTTTGTCTGTCTGTCTGTCTGTCTGTCTGTCTGTCTATTTGTCTATCAATAAATGATGTGATATAGAGTAATTAGCCTCCTTCTGAAACTACCAGTCAAAAGAAGCCGATAATATATAGAAAGATGCAGAAGGTGAGAACAACTGGGCAACACATAACAACAGCAACATCAAAGTGATTAAAATATCAGATCACAGAAGGTATTGAGAAGACATTATCGCCAATGCCTATGCCACATCATCAACCCCAAGAAGAGGAATGCATTACTTATGTGGCTGATCGTAAAACCACGACAGAACAACATACTAATTTCGCGCTGAGTACATGGTTAGCACCGGCTCCTTGCAAACGGGTTAGGAACGCAATTCGCAATCTCGCATACTGCGTTTGAAACACAGCTGCGGGAGATTTGTAAGCAGACCGCTTTGGGCTGATTTTCGTACAGTGGTATAAGTGCCTGTCGTTCAGAAAGCAATGACAAACTACTGAATGTAAATTTGCCGAGAAATCACACACAGCCAAATAATTCTGGGTTTGACTGCGACGTCATATAAAGGATATGCAAATAGCTTTTTTTTTTAAATATATGGTTAGCATCGACATTTTTACTGTGTCAATATTGGATGTAAGCCGTGAACAATTTCATAATCACCAAAGAAGAAAATCGGGACTGTTAATTCCAAATATGAGAGAAAGGATCTCAGAATATCTGGACCAAGAAGAATGTACATACTGGCCTTCTAAACGATCTGAACATTGAAGAAACTTGGTTTATAATCAGCTTAATTTCTGGGAAACCGAAATACTCTTACTATATTAATCATCAACGTGGCTTGGAAATATGAATTATGTAAGTGTGGTTTATGGAAGAAGAGGCAAGTGAAAACCACCACAACGAATGACTGAAGAAACTGGGGACACATTGGACATGATAAATCACGAAGAAGACTTAGCACCAGGTTAAGAAGGCTTTCTGCGTGTGTTATGAGAGCCGAGGTTCTACAAAGAACCGGGTAAATGAAGATGTGTGTAGAAAATGGTATGCATTTCGTTTATATTAATTTCTTTTAAAGAGATTAAAAGGAAATATGATCGATTTCATTGCACCGAGTGTTATTCCATGTTGTTAGATCTCTTTCCGTAAGGTGAATTGCCGAAATTTTCGCACATAACACAAACTCCGTAGCTCCAGCGAAGACATCCAGGAGTCTCCGAAAAAATTGCACTCGTGTTGTAGTCCCACAATCTTCGGAGAGGGAGGCAGGTGATGTAACCACTTAGCCACGGGGACTCTTTGAGCACCACTCATCTGTTTCAGTGCCTAACAAAAAAGGTAGGTTGGACCAAACATGATACACATTCATTGGCACCTTGCCGTCTTGACAGACCATAGTTTGTGCTTTAAAAAGGCATAATAACTTTTACCTATGGCGGTAGCGAATGTGACTGATAAGGCCAATTTGCGCTGTAAATGTCCGTTCACAGTGGGTGCATGTGAACACGTGGTCATTTCCACCATCATGCACCACCTTACGTCTCAAACGCTCGGTGTGTGACTTATCTGCACAATCGCACAAGTATTATAATGTAAAATTTCGTTCACATGATCATTAAACTTGCGGAGGTTACTGCAAAACAAATCAAATAACACGTTGGACGTAGTATGGCGATATATCGTCCTACTATCCAAATGAGAGGTCATAGCTGGCGATATTTTATCCTTCGGCAATGAATCAGTTAAAATGGCTTTAAAGTGGTCCTAAATTTATCAAACTCTACCAAGAGTGGTGTCATGGACCTAACTTTTAGGCCACCGTTGTAGGCTCGCTTCTTCTTGTCATTCTACTGGCAAGTCAGTTCCATGGCTGGAATTTACTCATGGTGCTATTTCTAGACTCCATATTTAATGGCTAACGATACCGACGCTATAATTTATTATCTTTTGAATATTTTGCTATCACACCTTGATTGTGTGTCCATGTTTGCGGGCCACTCGCTCTCGTCAACTCTCGTGTCAACGTCACAAGTTTAACTGAAGGACATAACAGAAGTCAGCGCTGTTTTCATCATTTATTTCATGGTTTCACATCTACGATCAAGTCTTCACTCGCATCTAACCGCACAGTTATTCTCAACTAAAATAAGCACAGAGACTATCACTCAGAATTAAAACACAATGTACAGATGGCACTAGGCTGGTGCCATTCTCGCACTCGTTACAACACGTCCCACCTGGACCGTGCCTTCACTCGTACTCCCCAGTTCAACCCAGAATGATCTTTTAGTAACACTCTCACAAAACGTGCTCCACCACTAACAAACACTCGTGTAGTGTGAGTTCCATCCATAACAAAACCCATTACCTGACAAGTGGCCCTAAAGGAACAGTAAAGAAGTCAATCAACCCTTTTCCAGTCTGTTATCGAATTGGATGCATCGTGTTAGCCATATATATTTATAGATCAACCAGTACATGATTGGAGATTCCCTTTTATATGCTAAATAACATGACATGGTATGAGATGACATGACGTGATGTTCTTCCATATATAAGAGATAACATAACAGCGCATTTGATCTTGTCTGTTTCAGTGTTATCAAGGAAGAATTGTAAGTATTACCAACTATACAAACTAATTAAAAACATTAGTTCCTACATGTAAGTGTTATTTATTATTTTAGAGCTTTTATAATTAGCAGAATGTATGTTGTAAATGTATATGGGGTATATGGTGTTAGAAATTATTTTGTGAATAAACGTCACATAGCGACATAAATGGTGAGTGTCATGGCGCTTTAACATATGGAAACATACAGATATAGACAACACACATCTGACGTAAAGTAACATAGAGAATTACACAACACAAATCTGACATTTAAGAAAACATACATAGATAGAAAATACAGATCTGACATTTAAGAAAAGATACAGAGGTAGAGAACACAAATCTGACATGTATGAACGTACAGAGAATGACAACACACATCTGACATATAGAAACTTACAGAGATAGAATAGACAACACAAATCTGACATACAGGAACCTACAGAGATAGAATAGACAACACAAATCTGACATACAGGAACCTACAGAGATAGACAACACAAATCTGACATATAGAAACATACAGAGATAGACAACACAAATCTGACATATGGAAACTTACAGAGATAGACAACACAAATCTGACATATGGAAACTTACAGAGATAGACAACACAAATCTGACATATGGAAACTTACAGAGATAGACAACACATATCTGACATATGGAAACTTACAGAGATAGACAACACAAATCTGACATATGGAAACTTACAGAGATAGACAACACAAATCTGACATATGGAAACTTACAGAGATAGACAACACAAATCTGACATATGGAAACTTACAGAGATAGACAACACAAATCTGACATATATAAACTTACACAGATACTTGTAGACAACACAAATCTGACATATATAAACTTACACAGATACTTGTAGACAACACAAATCTGACATATAGACACTTACACAGATACTTGTAGACAACACAAATCTGACATATAGAAACTTACACAGATACTTGTAGACAACATAAATCTGACATATAGACACTTACACAGATACTTGTAGACAACACAAATCTGACATATAGAAACTTACACAGATACTTGTAGACAACATAATCTGACATATAGACACTTACACAGATACTTGTAGACAACATAAATCTGACATATAGACACTTACACAGATACTTGTAGACAACATAAATCTGACATATAGACACTTACACAGATACTTGTAGACAACATAAATCTGACATATAGAAACTTACACAGATACTTGTAGACAACATAAATCTGACATATAGAAACTTACACAGATACTTGTAGACAACATAAATCTGACATATAGAAACTTACACAGATACTTGTAGACAACATAAATCTGACATATAGAAACTTACACAGATACTTGTAGACAACACAAATCTGACATATAGACACTTACACAGATACTTGTAGACAACATAAATCTGACATATAGACACTTACACAGATACTTGTAGACAACATAAATCTGACATATAGAAACTTACACAGATACTTGTAGACAACATAAATCTGACATATAGACACTTACACAGATACTTGTAGACAACATAAATCTGACATATAGAAACTTACACAGATACTTGTAGACAACATAAATCTGACATATAGACACTTACACAGATACTTGTAGACAACATAAATCTGACATATAGACACTTACACAGATACTTGTAGACAACATAAATCTGACATATAGACACTTACACAGATACTTGTAGACAACACAAATCTGACAAATAGAAACTTAAGATAAACAACACATATCTGACCTACAAGATCATACAGCGATAGACAACGGAAATTGGACACGCAGAAACATACAGAAGCAGAAAACACAGACCTAAAATATAGAAACATAAAGAGGCAGACGACACAGATCTGACATATAGGAACATACAGAGATATACTGCACTAATCTGACATATAGAAAGACGATTTATATAACCAGCATAATGTTTCTTTGACATAAACTGGTAATGTTTCATTGCATTAACCAGGTCATTGTATCATTGTCTTAACCAGGATTCATTGATATAGTCAAGTCTTTGTTTCATTGATATAACCATGTTATTATTGCTTTGATAAAACCATGTCAATGTTTCAACGTCATAATCAGATCATTGTTTCATTTTTATATCACCAGGCAATTGTTCTGTCTATATAACCAGGCAATTGTTTCGTCTGTATAACCAGGTCAGACCGGATCCGGATACATTGACTTCTGCCCTATTGCGGGTAAATCCAGCTTTTCCGATGTCTTCAGCTGCTTCTACAATTCTCTTCTGAACGGACCGGTCAAAAAGGAGGTTGAAGTGGGTACACCTGTGCTAGCAGTAATATTGATCTTCTTCATCTGATCATCACATCTCATCTCATCTGATTCCTCTTGTACCTTGCAGTGTCGAGGGGAAGCACAAACAGCGGGACCGTGTCAGTTTATGGGCTTCATTTATCGTGATTACAGTGACTTCTATTATTCCTTTTGTACTTAGTTTACATGGTCGGCCTCTTCTTCTGGTTCCGTTTGGTCTGTACATCGTTGCTTGTTGTGGTATACTATTAGCTGGTCGCCTAGTTATATGGCCAAACTATTTAACTTGCTGTTTTCTGATGAAATCTAACACTGCTTTGCTTTAACCCCCCACTGCACCCCACTCCCCCTTAGTCCTGATTTCATCGTTTCTAATTTTCACTCTTCTTAATGCATTGGGTATTCTTCTCTGGACCTAATTTTTGTTGTTGTAGTGTTTTCTTTCTCATCTTCCCCTGTTGTTTGTCCCTATTGGTGCACAGTCTCACAACCGACTCACACCAAACAGTCCTACTGTTTCCTGTAGCTCCCTCCATGCCCTCCCAATATTACTCATCTATGTAATTCTCCTCTCCGTTTGTTGTCAGGTCTCCGCTGTTCCGTTTGCCTTCTGTGTTCAGGACAAGGGAGTGTTTCAAAACGATGTATTCTTTATGTTAATTTAAACACAGAAGTATAAACAATATATTGCACGATTTCTTGCCTTCAATATTTCGTTGCATTTCGTCAGGTACATATTGCAGAGTTGAATATTTGTGTGTGTGTGTGTGTGTATGTGTGTGTGTGTGTGTTGGCTCGCTTTGAACTCAAGCGGTGTCCACACACGTACTACTACTACTACTACTACTACTACTACTACTACTACTACAACTACTACTACTACTACAACTACTACAACTACTACTACTACTACTACTACTACTACTACTACTACTACTACTACTACTACAACTACTACAACTACTACTACTACTACTACTACTACTACTACTACTACTACTACTACTACTACTACTACTACTACTACTACAACTACTACAACTACTACTACTACTACTACTACTACTACTACTACTACTACTACTACTACTACTACTACTACTACTTCTAGCGCACTGGACTGATTAGCGGTCCACATTACCAGTGTCCCTCGCCATCAAGCGAACCCACTCTAACTTCTGAAGTAATTGTAATTTACGTCCCCAAGTCAAAGACGAGAAGTCAACATTTTAGTCCAACTGACCGGTGTAAAGATTGGACCCGTTACCTTGGCATCAGTACAAAGGAAATGTAAGAGCGAAAGCCGTCTTATCTATTTAGCCATTCTGATCTCTCAGAGTTACACTTAATATGAAGTGAATAAACGAATAATACTTTGGCTGAAATACAGGGTGTATTTTTAACTATTGCGCAGTGTCTGAAAATTTTGCCGGTCCAAATTTTGTATTCATCTTCTGTAAAGTCCATGCAACATAATAGGTAAATACAAAACTTGGACCGGCAATATTTTCGAACACTGCACTGTCATTAAATATACACATTTACCACATTCATAGTCACTAATATTGTTCGAATAATGTAGTTATCCCCACGATGATCTAAGCCTTTTATAGGAAACCCTTCTATTTGCATAGGAACGGCAGGAGTGTTTACTTCAACTGTCCTCAGCATTTCTGAGTGTGTGTCCCATTCAGCTCTATAATCTTTTTATTGCTTCTATTATTCTCGTTGTCCTCCTGGCTGAGGGGTTAAATGACTTTCTCCGTAATCCTGTTTATCCACGTAGGGTAACGCAGCGCGCGAGAATTGGAAGCGGGTCTCGGCGTGTTGGTAACTTACGGGATAAGTGAGCCGGCGGCTCAGAAAGGAATGAATACTGAGCGTAATCTTGCCAAGAAATCAACGACAGCGGTAAAAATGCTGGTGTTGAGAGCGATGTCCTGTAAAGGATATGTGGGGGGGGGGGGGGGGGGGATTATTCTAGTTACAACTGGTCTAGAATCGAAACTGTGACAAGCGGAGCAGTGCTCTAATAAAGCAGTTTCCTACCATGGGTCTGTGATATGATAACGCCATAACATTTTGTAGGCCCGGCAGCAAGGAGGTATGGTAGCTCAAGGGTTCTCTCCTTTTTACAAGCGACGAGCCAAGGGCTCTGTATACATAAATAAAGAGAATCATCTTCCAGTGCCTCGCCGGCTGGCGTGTTTGAGCATTCCTCTCCACAAATTACGATCTCCGACGTCATGGATCAGTTCGTGTGTTGACTCCCTTCTGTGCCATGATCAAGACTGTCAAGATTCTTCTCCCCCTGTCTTCCGATATCTCTCTTTCCGCAATTCTTCCGGTTGTCACAACATGTTCCAATTTTCATCTTCTCATAACGAGATCAACAAATGATGACAGCCTCTTTCTGAAGTTTGTGATAAGTTGTCTTTGCGACTTAGCTTCCCTCAAAAGGTCCAGATTGCTCAATCTGGCTATCCAGTTAATTTTTAGCAATCTTCTATAAAGCCACATCTCTAAGGCTTCCGGGGATTTTTCACCTGTTTACTAATTGTCCAGGATTCGCAGCCGTATGTTAAAACTGGTTCTATGTAACATGCAAGAACTCTTTTCCTGACTTTCAATGACAGTGACTTATTGCACACAACGTTTTTTTTTTTTTTTCATTGGATAGAATGCTGTGTTTGCTTGTCCTATTATGTTCTTTATCTAAGTGATGCATCTTCCATGTGATGTTATCTATGTGTCTAGATATCTAAAATGCTGCACTCTTCCAAAATAATGTTATTGACCTTATTTGCACATTTAGGCACAATCTATTTCAGCGATAGCACCATGACTTCCGTCTTTCTATAATTCAAACTCGGGCCCCTTATTTCTGTTTCTATAACCACTGTATCTATCATTCCCTGTAGATCCTTCTGACTTGTTGCTATCAACACGGTGTCATTTTCATGTAAAGATATTACAGTTTAATTCTACATCAGCATACACAGATATTGCAGTTTAAAAGTATCAATACCTCATCATGACACCAATAACTGACGTCTACTGTTTTTGTTCCTCCAGATGTACTTCGACTCGACCTTTGTCACCAGACCAAACGTAGCTGTGTACACATCTGGACTGTCCAGTTTCGTTGGCATCTCATACAACATCACGGTTACCAAGGTCACTCCAACTGGACTCACAGTTCAGGCCACGGGTCTACCTGCACCTTTCTCTGTCCGGTTCAATTACGTGGCATGTGACCAACAAATGCTGTTTCCTAAAGCTTACCTGGATATCCAAGATGAGATTGCGTTCTACAGCGAGCAGTAGGTGGGTTGCAAATGATGCAACACATCCTGTTAGATGTACAGGACACCACACAGTGGACAGTGCGGCTACGAAGAATTAATCAGCAAGCAAGGACAGAAGGATACTAATATAATTATTTCTTTATCCTCTTCTTCGTTTATTCTGCTTGTTTAATCTTTTATTCGCCCCCTCCTCCCCCTTCTCCTCCTCCTCCTTCTCCCCCTTCTTCTTCTTCTTCTTCTTCTTCTTCTTCTTCTTCTTCTTCTTCTTCTTCTTCTATCTTCTTCTTCTTCTTCCTCTTCTTCTTCTTCTTCTTCTTCTTCTTCTTCTTCTTCTTCTTCTTCTTCTTCTTCTTCTTTCTTCTTCTTCTTCTTCTTCTTCTTCTTCTTCTTCTTCTTCTTCTTCTTCTTCTTCTCTTCTTCTTCTTCTTCTTCTTCTTCTTCTTCTTCTTCTTCTTCTTCTTCTTCTTCTCTTCTTCTTCTTCACCATCTTCTTCTTATAATTATTATTTCTTTATTATTATTATCCAAATAAATAAAGGTTTTTGCATGAACCTTACACGCTGTGGTGTACGAATTATTCCGTATCTTTTACTAGTATGGCCGTGTTATTTTATCTCCCATCCCACTTGCTATTTTCTGATGAAATTTAACTCCAACGTTTTTTCCGAATACAATTGAATCTTGAATCTTGGCTAAACTTCATGTGATACCATTTTATCTCCTTTTCAACAAATTGTCCTTGTTCGTCAATAAAAGTACCTTAAGATATAATTATGTCTACTCCCATATAATGGCAAACAGATGACATGAAGCAATAGTGCCTACCTTATCATGGACCTAACCAATTCAATATTGTATGAAGCTATTTCTGTATTAAGCACTCTTTCAAAATATAATGTATCCCATACAGTTGTGCAGATTTCAGTTTTACTGATATTATCCTCATAATCACCATTCTTCTCATTGTCATCACCATTACTTCAGACTCACCATCATCACCACAATCATCATCTTATCACCACTACCACCGCCATCATCATCATCATCATCATCATCATCATCATCATCATCATCATCATCATCATCATCATCGTCGTCATCATCATCATCATCATCATCATCATCATCATCATCGTCATTGCTATAATTACAGTCATCATCATCATCATTATCGTCATTATTCGGTTACTGAGTCCATATATTGGTGTTAATTTCATCTGACCATCTATCCCTTTCTCAGCCATTCTCCTCACCTCAGCCTAATCGCATTATCCCTGCGGGCATGTTCATCTGATTAGTTTTGTTCTCCTCTCGTTCTTGCACATTGAATCTTTCCTCTCACAAGTTTTCAGCAGACTACATCATGTCTCAAACTGTGACCACATCAAGATCGTTTACTTGCTTACAGTAAATAAAGGATCCTTCTACACGCCTTACGGCCACTAGGCTTATGCTGTAAGACATATATTTTATAAACAATTCGGAATTCGGTCGGTGAAATGATACGCAAGCGGCCGCCATGGACTTCCCAGAAACATTTCTTAATACCCATGTTAGACTTGAAAAACATCTGATGGCTGTAGAAATGTGGTTTCTGAGGAAAATGAAAATAATACCATGGGCAGACAGAAAAACCAACGAACAAATCCTTCAAGAAACAAATGAAGATCGTAAACTGATATTAGTCGTAGACAGTCAAAACATTTTTGGGCATGTTATTAGAAGAAATGAATTGGAGAACTTGGTAACCGAGAAGTAAATACATGGATGGGTTGGCCACGTGGCATGGTCGAGACAGAAACACGGAGCTGATCCACGACTCTGGTGATCGAGTAAGATGGCGAAACATAACCGCCGACGCTTATCGGCATGGCACATGATGGATTGATGGATGGAGTTTAGACTTGATCGATCTGGAGGCTCCGGTCAGTTTTTTTATTATAATAAATATAACAACCCCGAAGGGTTTCGAACCCCTGTCCACCCTGCCTACAGGCGAGCGTCTAGTCACAACGGTACCTCGGATCCATTACTTGTTTATATTCTTCATTATGTGTCTGTTTACGGTTTTGTTTGAAGAACGTGTTTGTTGGATGTTGAGTTATTCTGTTACTTGTACTCTTTATAACCTTCTGTAACAAAATAGTCTAAATAAAAGCTGCATTTCAGAAGATAAACAGGGGGTCAGTGTGGCTGAATTGCTAAGAGCTCTCGCTCATAACTTCCGGTGCGCTGATGCATAGCTAGAGGATTCAACCCCGACGCCGGAGAGTTAGACTAAAATATTGACTTCTCGTCCTTGACATGGGGACACAAGTTACAAGTTCAAGTACCTCAGAAGTCGGAGATGATGGCAAGTGGCACTGCTGGTAAGGAAAGCTAATCCGCAAGCAAACATCAGTCGAGTGCTCTCCCCAGTAATGGCAGCAACTAGACGTAGTATCACGTATGTTAACAATGCTTGAGTTCAAAGTGAGGCCAGGGATTACAATAGTATTTATAACTTATCTATTTAAATCATCACTGGCATTGAATGTCAAAAAGAGAGGAGTATTTGAAATGCATATAGAATCTCGTTCTGTTTTATGGCACGAACCATGGAATGTGAACAACCAAATTAGGAAGACCTTGGAAGCAAAGTGCGTGTGGTTTCTTTGAAGAATGTCGCGAATACCTTGAACAGACAGATTAACTAACAACGATTGTCCGGGAGAGACTATAATGAAAGAAGAAAAGTATATGCAACTAAACCAAAAAAGAAAAAAACGACCCCCTCCCCCCCCCAAAAAAAATGTGCGTATCTTTTACAAGTCGCAGTCAACCACAGCAGATTTTGGCTGTTCCTGATTTCTTGGCAAGCTTAAGTTCAGTAGTTTTCCATTGCTTTCTCAACGACACTCTTACCATTATGACGTTGAGGTGAATAGCTTCAACAGCAAACAAATACATTCAATATCACATCCTGGATAAGCAGCAATTTATATTTCCATTTCCATTTTCTCTTCTTTGTTTTCATTATTTTCATCATTTCATTCTTCTCATCCCGTTCTTATGCATTGATGTAATCACTTGAGGGTTTCTCAGTGATTATATGTTGTTTTTCTTTATATGAATTTATTTGGTGATGAAGACTAGTCGCTGCAACGTCCTCTGTTTTCCGTAATCGTGTTCTGTAAAGCTGCCTTACTTTGTGTTATGTTATATTGTTTGCAAAGGTCATGCATAATTTGTAAGACAGATTTGGCCTGTGTCCTTGGGGGTGAATATTGCGGATGAACAGCAGAATAATTATGGCTTGGAGAGAAAAGTGCAGCAGTGAGTGACCAGAGGTTCTGGCCAACACGGAGTACTCATAGACAGACACACAATTGGAACTCCTTGCTGGCTGAAGATAAGGACGGAACACGTATAGGAATGCCCGGAGATCTGTATCGTCTTGATTTAACTCAATTCGACACAACTCCGGGATTTAACCACTCCACCTCATTGTGCTATAAAGTAGAATATGTAACCGGAATAAGCAGACACCATAAATAATCTATTCAACATAATGAAAGGTTGACAAAGGTATATGTGTGGATATGACAAATACAACTGTGAAGACGACCTACATCTATGAAGAGGACAACCATATACGTGGGGGGAAAAAACATATATGTTTGGATAGAACAAAAACGTATGTGTGGAGTGGATAAACGAGTATATATGTTGACAGGATATACGTATGTGTGTAAAGTTGACAGGCGTAATTGTGTGGAGAGGACATGCATATATGTTCGCTGTGGACAGGCATATATGTGTGAAGCGGATAAACATATACGTATGGATAGGACAAACATATATGTGTGGAGAGGATAAACATATGTGTGTGGAGAGGACAAACATATATTTGTAGAGAGGACAAACATATATTTGAGCAGAGGGCAAACATATATGTGTGGAGAGGACAAACATATATTTGTGGAGAGGATAAACATAAATGTGTGGAGAGGATAAACATATATTTGTGCTGTGGACAGGCATGTATGTTTGAAGTGGATAAACATATATGTGTGCACTTGACAAATCTATATGTGTGGAGAGCATACACATATATGTTTGGAGACGACAAACATATTTTGTGGAGTGCGTAAACATAAATGTACACACATAACGGCGAAATATATTTCAAAACTGTTAGATCATAGAGATGAGCAAGGTGGCAATCCATCCATCCATCATCCATCATGTGCCATGCCGGTAAGCGTGGGCGGTCATGTTCTGCCATCTCACTCGATCACCAGAGTCGTGGATCAGCTCCGTGTTTCTGTCTCGACCATGCCACAAGGCCAAGCCATCCAGGTACTTGCTTCTAGGTCTTCCCCTTGGTCTGTTCCCCTCGATCTTACCAGTTGTCACCAAATTCTCCAATCCATTTCTTCTCATAACATGCCCAAAAAATTTTGACTGTCTACGTCTAATTTCTCTAATCAATTTACGATCTTCATTTGTTTCTTGAAGGACTTGTTCATTGGTCTTTCTGGCTGTCCATGGTATTCTTTGCATTTTCCTCAGAAACCACATCTCTACAGCCATCAGATGTTTTTCAGCCTGACTGCTCATTGTCCACGCTTCACATCCATATAAAAGTACAGGTTCAATGTAGCATCTCAACACTCTTTTTCTCGTTTCAATTGACATCTTTTTATTGGTCAATATGTTTTTCATCTTGCTAAAGGCTACTTTTGCCATGGCGATTCTTGTTCTAATCTCTTCAAGGCATCTCCCATCAGATGTTATTACTGTTCCGAGATAATTGTACCTGCTCACTTGTTGAAGAATATTCCCATTTACTTGTATATTACATTGTGGTATTTCGTCCTTCCTAGTGACGACCATAATCTGTGTCTTTTTACAATTTAATTCTAACCCTAGTTGTTCACTGTGTGTAACAATCGCATCTACTAAATTTTGCAGGTCCTGTTCATTGTCTGCAATCAAGACTGTATCATCTGCATATCTAATGTTATTGATGCATCGTCCCCCAATGTTGATTCCTTCCATATCTTCAATATTTCTGAAAATACTTTCACTGTACAGGGAAAACAGATCTGGAGACATTACACATCCCTGTCTCACACCCCTTTTAATAGGCTGATATTGGCTTACTTCATTATCAACTCTTATGGCAGCTTGTTGTTTCCAATATATGTTTTTTACAAGTCTAAGATCTTTTCCATCAATTTGTAGATCTTCAAGCATCCTTATCATGTTGACATGTCTCACTTTATCAAAAGCCTTTGTGTAGTCAATAAAGCAAAGGTGTAGATCTTTGTTTACTTCTATAGAACGTTCGATTATGTTTCTCAGTATATACACAGCATTTACTGTACCCTTGCCTTCCACAAACCCACATTGTTCTTCTCCTATTTCAGGTTGTATTTTCCTCCTAACTCTTTGCATGATAATTCTTAGCAAAATCTTCGTGATGTGACTCATTATACTAATTGTTCGATGTTGATCACATTCCAAGGCTCCTGATTTCTTTGGGATTGCAATAAATACAGAATTACATAACTCCTGAGGTATATTTCCAGTATCATATATTGTATTAAGCAGACTGGTAACTTTATCTATTCCATATTCTTCTAAAGCATTAATCATTTCTGTTGTGACGCTGTCTGAACCGGGGGTCTTGCCAGATTTCATATGGTTAAGCGCATTCTGAACCTCCATCTTTAAAATTGCTGGTCCTTCATTATTATTTTGGACATCATACTGTTCGTCTCTGTTATCGTCATAAAGGTTTTTCACATAATCTGACCATTCATGTAAGATCTGATCTTTTTCTATTATGACTCTTCCATCTTTTGTCTTTAGGCAGCCTGCTGATGTACGTGTTCTTTGATTAGTAAGCTCCTGAATTCTTTTGTGCATTAGTTTCGCATTGTTACTGTTGTGTTGTTTTTCAATTTCTCTGCAATTTTTCTCAAGCCATGTTTCTTTTGCCTCCTTACATAAGGTTCTCACTTTTCTGTGAATTTCTTCATATTTGGCAGGATTATTTTTGTTCTGTCTTCTTGTTTCCATTAGTTGTAAAATTTCTTCAGTCATCCATGTCTTACGGCCCACTTTCTTTACTTTTGGAATAGTTTTTTCTGCTGCGCAACTGATTGAATTCTTCATCGTTTCCCATTGATCATCTACATCTTGAAACAGGATCTCTAGATCAGACAATATATCAAATTTGTTCTTTACTTCTATGTTAAAATTATCTTGTATTTCTTTGTCAGTTTTCAATTTGCACAAGTCATATTTAGGGTTTCCTGCTGTATACTTGACTTTCTTTAACTTTACCCTCAATGTGCCTGTAATTAATCTGTGATCACTGTAACAGTCTGCATTTGGAACTGTTTTTACGACTGTTAACGCATTTCGAAACCTTTTGCTAATCAGGATGTAATCTATCTGGTTTTTAATCCTGCTGTCTGGACTCCTCCATGTCCATAATCTTCTAGGATGCTGTTTAAACCAGGTGTTTCCTACAACCATTTCTTGTTCTTTTGCCCATTCTACAAGTCTGTATCCTCTTTCATTTCTCTCTCCCAAACCATGGTTGCCTACACTGCATCCATCGCCTTGCTGTCCTATTTTTGCGTTGAAATCACCCATTATGATATTTATTTCTGATTTTTTGCAGTTCTTCAAAGCAGACTCCACGTCATTATAAAATTCCTCTATGCTTTCTTCACTGCTTTCACTTGTTGGGGCATATACTTGAATGACATTTATTTTAAAAGGTCTTCCGTTTAATTTTACTAATAGGACTCTGTCTGACACAGCATGATATCCTTTGACAGAATTTGATGTTTGCTTATCTAATATAATGGCTACACCTCTTTGCTGTTCTTCTCCCCCAGAGTAAATAATCTTACAATCCTCTCCTGTCCTTATCCCTGCTCCTTTGCATCTCGTTTCCGATACTCCTAATATGTTAATCTTCTCTCTCCCCATTTCTTTTTCGATGTTTTCTAATTTTCCATCTGCATTCATTGTTCTAACGTTCCAAGTTCCTACTTTCAATGATATTAATCTGTTGCACCTAGTAGCATAAGGTGGCAATACGGCTGTCATTATTGCTACTGGGGGAAAATTAGAAAAATTTAAAGACCGTTCCAAACCTGTCATTACGATGGCTATTATAATCTTAATAAATGCTATTGAAGTAATTATTTAATTTAGCAGACGAAGGCGAAGATGAAGATGATCATAATCATGATCATGGTGATGATGTGATTATGAAGATGATGGTAAAGAAGAGGAGAAGGAAGAAGCAGCTGCATCAATAGCAGCCGAAACTGCACTAGCAAAAAGAAGAAGACGAAGAAGACAATGACGACGTCAGCAACGATGACAACGATTACGATGGTAATGATGATGATGATGATGATGATGATGATGATGATAATGATGATGATGATGATGATGATGATGATGATGATGATGATGATGATGATGATGATGATGATGATGATGATGATGATGATCGTATATAAGAATTAAAGGGAAAAGCAGCTGCAATTAGCCGCAGACGCCGCAACAAAAGAAGCACGAGAACAAGAAGAACACGAAGAAACTATGTCCTAAAATATGTTGCCCTAGCACCGTATGAACGCAGGTCCATACTTGATTAATGTTCAACCAGGAAAAAAAGTATAAACATACTGAATGATGAAAACAACGCTTCAATCGCTCTTTTATGTTACTAGATTACTGATCGCATGAAGCGAAGTAATAACAATTACATTATTGCCAAGAGAGATAACTCGAGAAACATCTAAGAGCAATTAAGTCAGCACAGTGAGGTGCCCATATCAAAATGTCAAGATTTCTGTTATTATTGATTTACACTTATGGGGGACCACATACGAGTCGATATCAGACATTAGACAATATAAACGTATAGATATCACGCTACACTAAATTCCTGCTACTGTCTGACTAGCCGAGTTTTGGCATTTGAAGTGGACTTGTCTCTTTATAGCTGCGGGCGATTTGGCAGCAGACCGCCTTACGTTTTTTTTTTTTACGAACTGGTATGGGTGCTGGTCGTTCAGGAAGTAACCGCAAACTACTGAACGTAAACTTGCCATGAAATCACAAATAGCATAAAAATGTTGGGCTGACTGCGACGTTATATACAAGGTTATGCAACTAACTGTGTCTCTTTGCGAGAAATATGTTTGAAATCATCTAATGTAAATATTTCAGTTGTGCAGTGTGTCTTCTGGTACATACAGTATTCCACGTGTCTTTTATGATTACCAGTCTGGTGTGTAGTAGGTTGAGCGTTCACATAAGCGTGTCCGTCGAGCGAAGAAACAGACTGAATGTTCGAATTCGTCTTCGTTTCCAATGTCTTTGTTAACACAGACACACACACACACACACACACACACACACACACACACACACCACACAAAAACACACACACCACACACAACACACACCACACACAACACACACACACACAACACACACACACACCACACACACAGCACACACAACACACGCACACACACACAACACAAAACACACACACAACACATTCACACACAACACACACACATATACAAAACACATATACACAATACACACACAACATACACAAACCATACACACCCAACACACATAACACAAACATCACACACACAACACGCACACAACACACACATACACACACAAGTCAGACACATACATACAACACACACAGCACACACATACAACGCACAACTCAGACACACACACAACACACACATACAACACACAACGCACATACACACAACACACAACACACAACTCACACACACACACAGAACACACACATACAACACACATACACACAACACACACAACACACACAACAAACAGACACACAACACACACACAACACATACATACCCAATGTCCCGGAGCAGGAGCCTGATATGGCTCATTGATGAGCTGGGGCAAACAAATCTCCTAGGCCTGCATCCACGCAGGGACAGGGGGGCGGCTTCTCATCTGTTCCATCAATCAGGTGTCGTCTCCACAATGGCGGTTGGTTTGAATGGATCTCCAACCATCTTTTAGCGGACGACGAACGCAGGCGTCGCACCCTCGTCCGGCAGCACTTATGACATTAACGGCTCTGACTAGTGTATCTGTGGCGAGATGGAGGTGGGATAGCCATGACTTGCCAATATAGTATTCATCAATATAGTATGCATGTCCTTTGCAGAACCTCGCTCCGATAACAACCTTCCGGAAAACCTCTCGATCATAAGCAAGATGTCCCGCGTCTGATACACCCATCTGGAGATCATCCGCCACACCCTGCACCCATCTTCTCTTTGGCCTTCCTCTTCCTCTCTTCCCAGGCATATACCCTTCCATTATTGTTCTCTCCAAACTTTCGTGACGTTTCAAGTGACCAAAATACTTTCAATTTTCTTTGTTTTATCGTCTTTAATAGCCAACCTCTCTCAATATTCAACTCTTGAAGTATGGATTCATTTGTTCTTTTCTTTACCCAAGATATTCTTAGAACTCGTCTATAACATTTATATTCAAAGGCGTTTATGCGCTGTTCAGCTTGTTTAGTAAGTGTCCATGTCTCACAGGCGTATGTTGCAATGGGAAAGATGCATGCTCTTAAAAATCTAATTTTTGTAGTTCTGTCTGTCCCACTCCATAATTTATTCAGCTGTTTTAGTCTTTGAAGAGCAATGATAGTCGCCGTTTAATTTCTTTCATTGTGTCACCGTTATTGGTAATCAATGACCAAGATATTCAAAATTTTCCACCACCTCCAATTTTCCCCCATTAATGTATATTTCTTTCTCCATAGTAGTTTTATCTGTATGCATTATCTTTGTTTTTGCTATGTTAAGATATAAGTTGTGATTTTCACTATTCAATTGGGTTGAGGCTATTAGGTTTTCGATGCCATTCTGTGTTGTGGATAGTAATACTGTATCATCAGCATATCGAATCTCTGGTATGTCATGACCGCCGATATTTAGGGCATCATATAGCTTCCTGTTTATATCATCTCTTACATTTCTCATTATATTTTCGGCGTACAGGTTAAACAAATAGGGTGACAGCACGCAGCCCTGACGGACTCCTTGCTTGATGTCAAACCAATCTGATGTCTCGCCATCTATTCTAACTGCTGCTTGTTGGTCTAGATAGAGCATTTTTATGAGTTGTACTACATGTGATGGAAAGCCCATATTCCTCATGATTTCCTAAAGTTTCTGATGTTGTACACAGTCAAATGCCTTTGAATAATCCACAAAACATGAGAATAGGTTTACATTAAATTCTCGCACTTCTCTATTATTAAACGCATGTTGAATATGTGATCTCTTGTTCCTCTTCCTTGTCATCTATTCTAACTGCTGCTTGTTGGTCTAGATAGAGCATTTTTATGAGTTGTACTACATGTGATGGAAAGCCCATATTCCTCATGATTTCCAAAGTTTCTGATGTTGTACACAGTCAAATGCCTTTGAATAATCCACAAAACATGAGAATAGGTTTACATTAAATTCTCTGCACTTCTCTATTATTAAACGCATGTTGAATATGTGATCTCTTGTTCCTCTTCTTGTCTAAATCCAGCTTGAACCACGATAATCTCTTCTTTCATTTTCTTACTAAGTCTTCGCATTATGACTTTTAGTAGAATTTTACTTGCATGGCTTGATCAGGGGCAACAGTTCTATAGTTGGTGCATAATTTCAGGTTGCCCTTTTTTGGTATTGGAATGAAGATAGTTCTCTTCCAATCTTTTGGCCATATACCATATTTCCTAATCTTTGTACATAATGCATGATATATGTGTATGCTTTCTTCTCCTCCCGCTTTAATTAGTTCAGCTGGTATCTCATCACATCCAGGTGATTTACCATTCTTCAGGTTCTTTATAGCCCAAGCAATTTCATCTAATGAGGGTTCAGGTTCTGTCTCTGCTGTCATTGGCTCATGTATCTCATTCATATCCTCACTGTCACTCATATCATACATTCCACTGCAGTACTCCTGCCATCTTTCTAGAATTTGTCTAGATTCTGTTAAGGTATTTCCCATCTTGTCACAGATAACATTCAATTGAGGTTGAACATTTCTTGTCAATAACTTCATTTCTTTGAACATTTCATAATCTCTTCCAGTCTTATGATATTGCTCTATTCTGGTACAGCAATCTTGTATATATTGATTTTTGTCCTTTCTTGTGTTCTTTCTTATTTCTCGAGTTAAAGATTTATACTTCATCCTGCTGTTATCGGATTCATCTCCTTTCTGTTTCAGCTCCCTTCGTTGTTTTATTAATTCTAACGTGTCTGATGTAATCCATGGCTTAAGTTGCTTTTTCTTGGTCGGAATTAAATCTTTGGCTGCAGTTATCAAGATATCTCTAGCTTGTACTGCCAGTTCATCAGGTGTCATTTCTTCTTGTACAGACATCAAGACCCCAAAGCGATTCCTAACTTCTATGTTGTATGCATCTGGTATTTTTGTGAGATCAAAACGAAGTGGCCTTGGTCCTCGGGTAAGCTTTTGAGTTTTAATTTCAGATCTGCTTCTAATAACTGATGATCTGTATCACAGTCTGCACTTCGTAGGGTTTTTGCAGATGTTATGCTTGATCTCCATCTTCTTTGTATTAAAATATAATCTATCTGATATTTAGGTAATACTTTTCGGAGACTTCCATATGAAGAGTCTTCTTGGATGTTGTTTAAAAAGCGTGTTGGCTATCGTTAACTCATTTTCTGTGCAAATTCAATTAATTTGTCACCTGCATCATTTCTATTTCCTAATCCAAATTTTCCTAAAACGTGTCTCTCATTTTCAGCTCTTCCTGCACCTACTTTTGCATTAAAATCTCCCATTATTATTGCTATATCATTATGACCAATCTTATTTAATGTGTCTTGTAGTGTGTTGTAAAAATCTTCAATTTCGTCCTCCTCTGCTGTTGAAGTAGGTGCATATATCTGTATGAGAGTTGGTATTTTTTGGACTGGCCTTTAAGTCTAATAGTGAGGATTCTATCACTAACTGGATTATATCCCATTAAAGCTTTTGCAGTTGTCTTATCTAAACAAAATGCCACTCCACTCTGGCCTCCGACATCTCTACCAGAATAAATGAAAATACTTCCATTTTCAGTTGTAAAATGTCCCTTGCCGCTCCAGCGATGTTCACTAATTCCTAAAATTTGAATGTTTAACCTCTCAATCTCATCACACACTACTTTAAGCTTTCCCTCATACAGACTTCTCACATTCCACGTTGCTATTCTCACTCTGTTTCTTAGTCTGACACAGGGGATTTCCTTGGTACCACAGTCAGGATTAACTCCGTCATCACGATTACTAGTACTGGTCCCTGTGTCACACTCTTCCCCAGTGTTATCTGATCTGCCTGGCCTGGGGGTCTCGCCACCAGATCTCTTTCTTATTATGTTTTCTTTCATGGTTGTTATGGTTTCTTGGCAAGTTTTGCAGAAGGTAGTTTGCCATTGCTTTCCTTCTGGGCAGTGACTGTACTAGTCGGTGGCCATAGCCATTGTCTCTACTGATGAGATCATCTGCCTATCGCAGCAGAGTGCAAGACCATAACCAACAACAATCTGTCGGCTGCTCTCACACTCCATCCACCACCTGCTTCCATGGCTTCACGTAACCCTGATCGGGGGCTAAACGGGTACTCCACCTTGCCCAAGGGTTCCCCGTAGACTAACGGAGGAAAGGACGCGTCTTACATCTCCTTTGATAGGGGATACCCCTACGCCGCTGACCGGTATATATAACAGGTATATAATATAGTATTCGGGACTGTTTATTTCTTCTGTCGCTCTTGTATAATTCTGCCGCCAACTCTGGGGTTCCCAGTAGAGTTGAGTTCACACTAAAGTAATTATCTACAACAGGTGAGTCAACTAAACAGTCACTGTGAAATAAGAAGTAGAAATAAGATGTATTAAAGACTCTTTTTCTGAGATAGCAAACACTGAAGAATTACAGAAAATGGCTTCCTAGTGAGAATAGGCCGGTTGACATCTTAGTTAGTCAGTTAATTGTGGTTCCAACTTCACGGCTATGGGTTGACCCAAAATTATCCATTCCTGTGCCAGTGAATATCACACATAATGCCACTCACTGTCCCATGTGAAAAGTGGAACAGACAGGAGTCTTGACATACCAATATCACAGTTATATTATGCATAATGCCGCTGCTAGAATGCCAACATAAAAGTCGGCCACGAAAAATACAGTTTATCCTGGACGGAAGCGGCAATAACTAGAAAACCAGCAGCTACACATTTCTGCATAAGGCATCTTCATCACGGCTTTATAGAAAACTCATACCCCAGGACAGCTACCTGGACAAACATGCCCGCTGAAATCGGATGTGTCGGCCTAAGGGCGTAAATAAAACAGGCACGACGCAAAAATGTCCGAGTGGGAGTGTAATGTTCTTCGAAGCACCCGGTAAGGCTACCCGATCAACAAACAGCCGCAGAAAGTCCGAAAATCTCATTAACACGAAATGGAACGCCTGGCTTGCGAATCCATTACGTCTAAGTCGGAAGCGAAAGCTTGCTGAGCGGATGTCGTCTGCAGACTGACCCTTCCTGGTTTTTACGGGGGGTGCCCGTGGCGAACAAAATGCCCAATACATGGAAGTGAGGAATTAAAGCAGCCATGTGCACGACGTGGCGATTCCTTGGGCGAGCTCAGTACCAAAGCGCTATGTGTCGTCTCTGCAATTATGGAGGCCTCCTAGGATTGCGGATAATGATCATGGACTGTCCCTGCCTTACCCTGAGGGTAACATCTGGGATGTGGACAACACCACAACAGCAAGAGTCAAATGTCCCATCGCAATTACGTATGAAGAACACTCAGAATGAAAGAAGGAGAAGAAGAAGAAGAAGAAGAAACCGCATGTCTGGAGTTTACGACAATCCCGACATTTCATTTATAGTAAGTGTGTGGATAGTATAACACATTCGGAGAGGTTAATTTTCCAGAGTACTCTCTCCGATCTGTAACACCTTTTGTAATTTAGATTAACCGAGAAGGTCTTGGTCACACCACCTGATGTTGATATTTGAACATTGGATTTTAATTACCTGATGATGGTAGTGAAATTCCATCCATTCCATTATGTGCCATGCAAATAAGCGTGGGCGGTCATGTTCTGCCATCTCACTCGATCACCAGAGTCGTGGATCAGCTCCGTGTTTCTGTCTCGACCATGTCATGTGGCCAAGCCATCCAGGTATTTAATTATTGCTCTTCCTCTTGGTCTGTTCCCTTCGATCTTGCCAGTTGTCACCCACTTCCCCAATTCATTTCTTCTCATAACTTCTTCTTCTTCTTCTTCAGCGTTCCGAGCCATTGAGGTTCTTTGCTGCAAATACAATCTGTCTCCATTCGTCTCTCTGGTGGACCTTCTCTTGTCAGTCGTTGATTCCAAGTGCTTGTAGGTCTGTATGTATATTATCTCTCCACCGCCTTCTTGGTCTACCTCGGGGTCTACGGTCATTTATTTCCTGAGTGTAAGCGAGTTTTGTTTCCCTATTATCTTCCATTCTTTCTATATGCCCCAGCCATTGTAGTCTATTAGCCTTCATGATACCAGTGATTAGCGGGGACTTAAACAAATCATAAATGTCTTTGTTACTTCTTCTTTTCCACTCTCCACTTTGTGTATCCCTAATGGGTCCAAAGATGCGTCTTAAAATTTTGTTCTCAAAGGTTTGTAACAAGGCTTCGTCTCCTTTCGTTGTACTCCAGGTTTCAGAGCCATACAGCACAACTTGCCCAAAGTAATTTGACTGTCTACGTCTAATGTCTCTACTAATCAGTTTACGATCTTCATTGGTTTCTTGAAGGACTTGTTCATTAGATTTTCTAACTGTCCATGGTATTCTTTGCATTTTCCTCAGAAACCACATTTCCACAGCCATCAGATGTTTTTCAGCTTGTCTGCTCATTGTCCACGCCTCACATCCATATAAAGGTACATGTTTTATATAGCACTTCAACACTCTTTTTCTCGTTTCAATTGATATCTTTTTATTGGTCATATGTTTTCAACCTTGCAAAAGGCTACCTTCGCCATGACAGTTCTTGTTCTAATCTCTTCAAGGCATCTCCCATCAGATGTTATGACTGTTCCGAGATAATTGTACCGATTCACTTGTTTAAGAATATGCCCATTTACTTGTATATTACATTGTGGTGTTTCTTCCTTCCTAGTGACGACCATAATCTGTGTCAATTTAATTCTAACCCTAGTTGTTCTCTGTGTGTAACAACCGCATCTACTAAATTATGCAGGTCATGTTCATTGTCTGCAATCAAGACTGTATCATCTGAGTATCTAATGTTATTGATGTATCGTCCCCCAATGTTGATTCCTTCCATATCATCAATATTTCTGAAAATATGTTCACTGTACAGGGAAAACAGATCTGGAGACATTACACATTCCTGTCGCACACCTCTCTTAATACGCTGATATCGACCTACTTCATTATCAATTCTTATGGCAGCTTGTTGTTTCCAATATATGTTTTTTACAAGTTTAAGGTCTTTTCCATCAATTTGTAGATCTTCAAGCATCCTTATCATGTCGACATGTCTCACTTTATAGAAAGCCTTTGTGTAGTCAATAAAGCAAAGGTGTAAATCTTTGTATACTTCTAATTACTGTTCTCAGTATGTACACAACATTTCATCATCATCATCAAGTGCCCTGTCAGCTGGCGTAGGCGTTCATGGCTCTCCACATATCTCGGTCTTTGGTTTTCTGGATCAACTCTGCTGCTGATATTCCTCCGTGCCACCGTCTCAATCCTTCCAGCATAATTTCTCTTGGTCCGCCTCTGCCTCTCTTCCCCTCGATCTTTCCAGTTGTAACGACGTTCTCCAATGCCTCTCTTCTCATTACATGACCAAAGAAAGCTGTTTATCTCTTTCTTATTGTTGTATATAGTGTTCTAGTTTCGCAACATTTACTGTACCCTTTCCCTTCTACAAACCCACAATGTTCCTCTGCTATTTCAGGTTATATTTTCTTCCTAACTCTTTGCATGATAATATTCTTAGCAAAATCTTCGTGATGTGACTCATTATACGAATTGTTCGATGTTGATCACATTCCAAGGCTCCTGATTTCTCTGGGATTGCAATAAATACAGAATTACATAATTCATGAGGTATATCTCCAGTATCATATATGGTATTCAGGAGTCTGGTAACTTTATCTATTCCGTATTCTTCTAAAGCATTAATCATTTCTGTTGTTATGTTGTCTTAACCGGGGGTCTTCCCAGATTTCATATGGTTAAGAGCATTCTGAACCTCCATCTTCAAAACTGACGGTCCTTCATTATTATTTTGAATATCATACTGTTCTTCTCTGTTATCATCATAAAGGTATTTCACATAATCTGACCATACATGTAACATCTGATCTTTTTCTATTATGATTTTTCCATGTTTTGTCTTTAGGCAGCCTGCTGATGTATGTGTTCTTTGATTAGTAAGCTCATTAATTCTTTTGTGCATTATTTTGGTATTTTTACTGTTGTATTGTGTTTCAATTTCTTTGCAATTTTTCTCGAACCATGCATCTTTTGCCTCCTTACATAATGCTCTTACTTTTCTGTGAATTTCTTTATATTTGGTAGAATTATTTTTGTTCTGTCTCATTGTTTCCATTAGATGTAAAATGTCTTCAGTCATCCACGTCTGACGGCCCACTTTCTTTAATTTTGGAATAGTATTTTCTGCAGCTAAACTGATTGAATTCTTCAACATTTCCCACTGATCATCCACATCTTGAAACAGGATCTCTAGATCAGACAATAAATCAAATTTGTTATTTACTTCTGTGTTAAAATTATCTTGTATTTCTTTGTCAGTTTTTAGTTTTCACAAATCATATTTAGTGTTTCTGGTTGTATACTTGACTTTCTTTAACTTTACTCTCAGTCTGCCTGTAATTAATCTGTGATCACTATATCAGCATTGGGAACTGTTTTTACAACTGTCGTCGTATTTCGAAACCTTCTGCTAATCAGGATATAATCTATCTGATTTATAATCCTGCTTGTCTGGACTCTTCCATGTCCATAATCTTCTAGATGTTGTTTAAACCATGTTTTTCCTACAACCATTTCTTGTTCTTTTGCCCATTCTGAAGTGAAATGTAAAGTGTAGTGAAATTAAAGCTCTGTATTTTGATGAAAACAGTGGTAGAAGATATAAATAAAGTACATGATACCTTGCAGTATTTAATTCCAATAACCTTGGGAAACTGTATCACTCTATCCTGAACTATTCGGATTTTCCCGATGGTATTTTTTATTAGCTAATTAGTTGACAGATCATCCTAATTGCACATCGAACCATTCAGTCCACAAGTACTCGGAGTCCTTCCTTAGCAAATCCCTCAGCGTGTAGCGGCTCACGACACCAGTTCTGTGTTGGTTTACTAAACTTCTTTGGTTTCCCGCGTAGTGTTCTTGTTTGGCCACACTTCTTTTAACTTGCTGTTTTTGCAGTCTGACCATGGTTGTAGATTCACATTCATTGCTTGGTTCTCATAAAAGTCTTACTTCTCGTAGTAGCATTCAGTCGCCGCGAACTGTGCAGGTTAGGATTTTCTTTTTGCCCCCGACAGAAAATAATCCGCACCTTACTGAGGATTCAAACTCGATTCTTCCGAACTCGGACCAACCGCTCCTCAAATTTGGAAAATGTGTTTTGTCTTTAATTATAGAAATAACAAATCATCTGGAAGTGGAAATAGATATTTTCTCTCCTTGCAGAGACGAAATATTGCATTCTTCGAAGTCCGGATCCCTCGTCTTCTCAGTGAGAGCTCAAGGTGCGAGAAAGGTTCCCGGATATCTTTAAGTGTTTCAAAAACACAACCCACCGAATTCTCCGAGACAATCCTGATTTGCGGAATGCACGGAGGTAAATAGAGTGATCGACGTGCATTCCACAGAGTTTCTCAGATCCATGTGAATCTGTGAGTCTAATTCAGAGAAACCGTGTCTCGCCAGAAAAAGGAATGTTAATTTTAACTAGCTTCATGGTTTCCAGAGAAACAGAATCGCTACCCACACTCACCATGATCCCTTAATTAAAGTCTTCCCCATCGCACGGGCTTAGTAAATATGGGGAATTGTTTGGCCCTTACTGAGATCCGCTGGAATTTTGTTACAGTATCGATTATTTTCAGTATTTCTGTATTTCTATATTTTTGTATGGATCTCTAACCATCTATTAGCGGACAACGAAGGCAGCCTCCTACCCTCGTTGGACAACTCATAACATTATCGGCGTTGACTATTGTATCTATTACTTTTTGTATTTTAGTATTTCTGTATTTCAGTATTTCTGTTTTTCGGTATTACTGTATTTCAGTATTTCTGTATTTCAGTATTTCTGTTAACGGTATTACTGTATTTCAGTATTTCTGTATTTCTGTTTTCGGTATTACTGTATTTCAGTATTTCTGTATTTCTGTTTTCGGTATTACTGTATTTCAGTATTTCTGTGTTTCAGTATTTCTGTGTTACAGTATTTCTGTATTTCAGTATTTCTAGTAGTGGGATAGGGGTATCTCCTATCAACGGAGATGTAAGGTGCTTCCTTCTTTCTGCTAGCCTACGGGACACCCTTGGGCACGCTGGAACACACACAAACACACACACACACACACACAAATACACACACACCTCCTCCCCCCCCCCCTCCCCCCACCAGGTCAGGATTACATGAAGTCATTGGTGCAGGTGGTGGATGTTCTTGAAGCGCTGTTCACGGATAGTCATGGTCTCCACTTTCACGAAGGTAGGCAGAAGATCTCTGTTTGGAGAGAAAGGCTACGGCAATTCACCAGTATGGACAATGCTAAGAAGGAAGGCAATGGCAAACTACTTTCTATATGGAGACCAACTCAATCATGTTTTGTCATGACAAAACATGGCTGCCCACGCTCATCGGCATGGTACAAGATGATGATGATTTATATCGCCTACTTTATTCTGTAACCATTTGTGTGATTTATGAGGAGAAACAAACTGAAAGGTTTAGTGACAATGGGACAGATTGATGGAAAAAGAGCATTGGGAAGCCAGAGAGATAAATCTTGATGGTTTGGCAATATTACATAATCATGCATAAATTATTCCCCCCCTACAACTCTTGACGGCAAAAGTGGAAGTTGATGATGATGATGATGACATAATCTGGACCTGATTCAAGACTGGCGATCTTGTGAGATGACGGACCATGACAGCCCGCGCTTATCAGCATGGCACATGATGATGATGATATATGATTACCAATTAATACCTCTAACGGTATTACAGGTTACTGTGGTTTCCCGTTGCATCCAGAAGTTCTTGAAAATTTGCTTCCTATCTGTTTCTCAGATAATATTGGTCTTACAATTGTGTTATCACCTATTGATGTGTGGTTGTAAGCTTCGTATCTCACTCTCATTGCTCTGTCTAATACTTTTATAGTAACCTCTTGTGCATTATGTATACATCATTGATAGCCGCTCTCCTAATGGTATCCATGATACTTCTTTGATTTCACGCTGTCTTGTCTGCTGTCTCTTCAGACTATGCTGTATTCAATATTATTTTCTAGTAACTTATCTTTTAACCATATAGTGTACAACTTCTGCTTATCCTGCTTTGTAACTTTGGATATATATTATGCCACTACGATGTTTTCCTCGTCAGTATTTGCTTGATTTTCTTTTAAAAAGTTATCATTGTTGAACCACATTCCAGACAATGGGCATTCCCGTGCATGCCTAGATCTCTGATACAGAAACAATCGTAAAGTATTTCTGCTCATTGTTTCAATAAGGAGCTGGTAATGAATAAAATGACCAATCTTGACTTCAGAGGCAGTATTGACGTGCTTGATCAAGCTTCACCCCAGTTCATGGAATCGGGCTAGCGTCGGAGCTTCGTCAGTATCAGCTAACCGAGTCCACTGCATTGATTATGTCAGTCCTGATCATGTCTCTTCACTTTGTTGCTATGAAGGTGTTCCAATCGTTTTCAATGCTTTCAATATCTGCAGGCTGGCTTTTATAAAATGTATCATTTCGCGGCTGGTGTATATTCTGATGCTTTCGTGAAATATGTTTGTTACTTCAGATTGTAATTGTTTCTGTTCTTCAGTTGTCTGTTGTTTACATGTTATGTTGTTTACGTCATTATGACTGGTCGATGATCAATAGCAATACTGAGATTGAAAATGGAGATCGCTGCTTTTAATTTCCTCTTCTGTTTATATTTAATTAATATGTAATCTGTCTTTGACGCTTGATTAGTGTTATTTTATCTAATTAACGTTTAAAATTCATTCGATCTTAGCTTGCAAATAGTGTTAAATCGGGTTGTAGACAAACGGGGATTAAATGGTCTCTATTATTATTTCATTATTGTAAAGTATCGCATAATACGCCTAGATAAATCTCCCGTTGTAATTGTTTGTTTACCTCTCGTCCGTTAAAATCTCTCATAATCCATTGTTATTTCCTTCGTTTAATGTATCGCATAATTCGCCTAGACAAATCTCCCGTTGTAATTGTTTGTTACCCACTCGTCCGTTAAAATCTCCCATCACCACCAGGTAATCCTTTCCGTTGACTTTGATTATGGTATTCTGACAGGTACTAGAAGAAATATTATTTCTCTTTTTCCCGAACGCTGTCATTCCGTGGGGGAGGGGGTAGACTATCATGAATGTTGAGCTTCCTCTTTTATTAAGTGTTTTTTTTTTTGACTTTATGGCGCTGCTGCTACTCTTGCTTCTTCCCTTTCGTCTCCTCCTCTGCTTTCTTCTTCTTCTTCTTCTTCTTCTTCTTCTTCTTCTTCTTCTTCTTCTTCTTCTTCTTCTTCTTCTTCTTCTTCTTCTTCTTCTTCTTCTTCTTCTACTTCTTCTTCTTCTCCTCCTCCTCCTCCTCCTCTTCTTCTTCTTCTTCTTCTTCTTCTTCTTCTTCTTCTTCTTCTTCTTCTTCTTCTTCTTCTTCTTCTTCTTCTTCTTCTTCTTCTTCTTCTTCTATGTCAGTGGTTCTCAACCGATGGGGAATTCCCTCCTAGTGTGGAATTATAGGGTTTCAGGAAGGGTGGGGGTATTAAGATTATTTCATGATCGCGTTAATACAAGAACCGACTTCTTGATATTGTTTTTCGCTAAAACCTTTACGGTTCTGTACTACTTGATATTCGTTTTATAACGTAAGTAGACCGGCAAATCACGTTTTATGTAGACGTCTAGACGTGTTCTAATATTATTATATATAATTGTAACAAGCTACGTGGAGGGTATCAAATCTCCTGTCAAATGTTTCAAAATTATTCTTTCGCCCTGGCTGGGATAGGTCTTTGCTTGCCAACCCTCCTCCGTTCCCCGGACTCACTGTCACTCTCTCTTTCGACCTCGGGACCTATTCCCTGACGTGTCTTTCTGGCTGATCCATAGATAACACGGTGATCGTTGGAGTAAACTAAAACGTGATTTATTAAATTAATAAAGAACAGCACAGGAAAACATCAAGGCAGTTAAAACAGATAGTTCTACACAGACAAAACCGGGACACAGAGTTCAGTTCAGACACAGAGCATCATGGCTTTACATCATAGACCAAGCTGTAGTCAAGGTCCGTTCTGTCCACATATCGCTCACCGAATCATAAGTCCTCCTTGCTTTCCCTCCCGGTACGTTGGGCTAACAACAGGTCTCTGTGGAACCAGACTAATGTTCGTAGGAAAATGTCCTGTGATCCCTGGTCACAATGCTAAGTAAAAGTTCCTACAAAGGGAAATAGTTCCTGAGCGGGAATTGGGTAGGTATCATTCACTGTCTCAGACAAGGATGTGTGGGTCTGATATTTAGGTGGGGTCCAGTCCAGAATACAAACTTACTCGATCCTAGCGTATCGAGATGACTGGCGAGGTGTTAGAAAGGCTGATGGTCATTCTTTCGGGCCAGCTGTGGCTCTATCTGGTAGAGATCATACCCTTGGACATTGCATGGCCCAAAACTTGACATGGCCTCGTCTTCAACATACTTTCTGCGTATAGCCAGGTCGAGACCTTCAGCTCTGTTCTTACTTTCAAAAAGAAGGACCCTGTAAAGGATAAACAGTTGTGAGAGTCTCCAGTCTAAACTTCTGGTACAGCCGACATGGAGACTCCTAATGGTCTCAGCACATCAGCTGCTATCAACAAAATATATAATATTAATAGATATATATTTCTTTACCAGACCTGCGTGAATTAGCCTGACCTGACAAGAGGTCCTGGATTGGCGGCGTCTTTTCTAGACTAGGCCTTCAGATTGACGAAGTCTTGTCGTTTGACCCTAGGTACTTTTTGCCTACAAGACTCACTCTCCACACTCATACCAAGCCTTTATTATTATTGGGCCCATTCATTTCCAGGCTTATCTCTCACTTGCAAACCCTGCCTTTCTCACGACACAGCATTTGTGGTGTTGTGTGTGTAATTATGTGTATGTAAAGAAGTGTCGTTCCCCATTCCCAGCAAGAATAGGAAAGAAGATACTACTCCTTCCGGCCGCTGCTCTCGTCTAAGCTGTCGCCGCAATGTACCGGCAGTGCCTCACCCTACACGTAGAACTAGATGATCTTATCGACCAGTAACTATTCATTCACCCGGCCACCCTATCCGCTAAAAGATGAAAGAGATAGCACAGTGGATAGCCTCTTCCGGCTCAAGAAGATAGATGGGTGGAATCCTTCCCCACGGAGCCCTCCCCCCTTTCGGGCATACTGTATATATATTGTGTTTATATTTCAATGAGAGATGCTACTATGCCGAGTTCAGACCGTAGGAAGAAAGATAGCCCTCGCCCATCTGCTGCCAAGAACAAGCGAAATCATCTGGGAAGCCATATTGCTCAGATTCGTTCCCAGGCAATGCCAAGAAGAAGACGCTTAGCTAGATTGGCCAACGGTCAACCCACTCACAATAGGGCATGACCGGTTTTTCGCCAATTCATCTCACCAGTCGAGACAAGAGAGATTCACAAGCCAAGGTCTAGCATAAATAATTCGAACCCAATTATTACCTTTTGATTCCCCAGTAATAGGTTGCACCTTTGTCTTAATCTTTAAATTAAATTGACATGCTGCAAATACCAAACGGTAGGAGTTAGAACGGACATGAATTGCACCAGAAGTTGCACTGGTGTGTATTTGGTGTAAGGCGCCCTATCGGGTTTCCCCGAAGACAAGACATATATCTAATCGTTCTATGAAAAGATCGTGTTGTTAAAGTAACCCAAAGAACTATCTTCCATGGTGATTGACCGAACAAGAGAACTGAGGGTTCCAGAAAGCTGTTTCCCCCTGCTTACCCAAACCCAAAGAAGGCCTGAGGACATGGGCCACTGACGTTTTGTCACAATAATAATACTATTAAATTTAGATTCCATTGTTATGTATACTGTGTAGGGGCGGGGGGGGGGGGGGGGGGTGTGGGGTTAGGGAGGAAATACGAAAGGGGGGAATGACGTTCTGAAGATATGGTGAAGGGGTGCAAGGGCCAAAAAAGGTTGAGAACCACTGTTCTATGTCATCATGTCAGTCCAGTCTTCTGGTTCGTGCAATGCCAGTCATTTTTAATGCCAATGTTCATCACGTCATTGATGTCAAACTACCCAGCCTCTTTTCGTGTGGTATCCTACTGTCTTACATTCTTCCCTACTTTCCGGTTGTCACGAAATTCTCCAACGTTCTACTTCTCATAACATGCGCAGATAATACGGACCCTCTTGCGATGCGTGTAGCCAGTTGTCTTTGTTAGTTCACTTATTTCACGACATCATTATAACTCTTTCTATCCACCCACGGTGTTCCCATCATTCTCTTCTAAACAATCACATTTAATTGACCCCAGATAGATTAATCTCTACCCTTTCTAATACCATAGCAATGTTTACACTGTATTACTTTCAACTATCAAATATCAAAAGCCGCAGTAATTGGATACCTTAAATTATTCCAAAGCTTTTGTAAACAGCTCATGAAATTTTTGGCGCCGACGCTTAAGCTATGTCTGTACAGACAGAAACAATGCTACATAGTTGCAGATGGTTTTATTGCTAACTAAGCCATGCTTAATTATTGCTTTGTGACTAGTTCATCCTGCATTTCTTTAATTTATTGTTGTTGCTATTATCTCACTAACGTCACCGATTTAAACAAGTTTGACGTGCCCCAACTTAAAACAAAGTCAAACAACAAAACAATCTAAACGAAAGTAGAAGAAGAACACAAAAAAGAGTGTTGAAGTATAACATGGAAGCTGCACTTTTGTATGGATGCGAGACGTGGACAATGATTAGACAAGCTGAAAAAACATCTAGTGGTAGTGGAAATGTGGTTTCTGAGGAAAATGCAAAGAATGACAGACATAAAAACCAATGAACAAAGCCTACAAGAAGTAAATGAAAACTGTAAACTAATTCGAGAAATTTGACGTAGACAATCAACATTTTTGGGACACGTTATAAGAAGAAATAAATTAGATAACTTGGTGAGGTATTATGGTCTAAGGTATTTATATATTTCTACTCTCAATGTGTTAGGGTAGGGGTATAACCTATCCTCAGCTAGGGGGATGAGTGGTCTCGAGGTATGGTGCCCGCCTGGAGTGCTGGAGGTCCCGGGTTCAAGCCCTGGTGAGAGCCGGGATTTTTTCACGTGGACATCTAGTAAAATTTCCCCTGGTCTCTGGGTAGTGAGATCGGACGCCCGTGTGTATTGTTGCGCACGTAACAAATTCCTTTGACTGTTGGAAAACGAAAAAGAGTAGCCTAACGGCGCTGCCCGGGCAAAATTTCTAGTTAAAAATCTACCCAAAGTATATCAGGATCCTCCCTGGTGCTACGGAGTTCGTGCACTGAGCTGAGAATCTCTGGACTCAGGCTTGATCCGTCGACTAAACTAAAGGAGACGGAACCGCAGGCTTCCGACCAAACAGATCCTGCACTCATCAGATAGTCACGGTACACATAATGATATAGTAATGTATTGAACTGACTTCGCAGCTAAATATTGACTCTGTGGACTGAGCAGGAGGTCAAGTAGGTAAGGAACGTATGACAGGCCCAGGAAACCGGTGGGGAATTTATTTGACCCTAGAAACATGAACATGAATCACGTAGGAAATTGGAGGAAAGGTGCTAGTCAGAGTCACTGGAGCTTCAATAACCCCTCCCCACGACGCCTATCTGCACATGTAGAAGACAAAAGCAACAACAAAAACAACAACAACAAGCAGAAACTTTTGACAGCATTGATGGGGACTTGCTTTGTAAATTGATGAGGCATTATGGAATTTATCAGAACATAATTAAGAGAATAAGAACTACAATTAAAAATATGAAATGCAAAATTCTTCTTTGAAGAAAAACAAATATACAGTTTTGAAATAAGAGCAGGTGTCCAACATGGATGCATTTTGCCACCCTTATTTGTCTTGCTGACTATAAGCTGGATTATGAAGACAATGCCAAGGACCATCGGAATTAGAACTCAGTGGGCTCAAACAGAACACCTTTATGATCTGGGTTCTGCTAAAGACAATGTTCCACTGTCTCACTATCGAAATCAGAAGCGAGATAAACTAGACACCTATTTAGGTAGCAATATAGACAAAGATGGGATAACAGAGGTAATAAAAGAAAATATAAAAGACAGGTGAAGCTTCCATTACTTGCTTCCATATGAACTTTGTAGAAGTTAAGAAATTAACTTTAGCACCAAACTTAGAATATTAAACCCCAAAGTTACATCAGTAATGTCTTATGGATCTCGCATGCCAGATAACAGGCTCCCTAAACAAATGTTTTACTGTGAACTGCGCTGTGGTAAATTCCCCCATGTTGGCCAGAGGAAACGTTGTAAGGATAATCTGAAGATCTCACTAAAAGCTTTTGGAATTCATCACGACACTTGGGAGACTACTGTCAAAGAATTTCGGGACGTACATAATGTCGTAAGGGCGTAGTCACTTGTGTAGCAAGCAAGACTGCAAGAGCTGTGAAAAACGGCTGGACAAAGAATAAAACCGTAGGAGATCCTCCTCCTGAAACGTCAAGCTTTCTTTGCCCACATTGTCAAAGAGCATTTCGAGACATATTAGGACTTATCAGCCATCTTAGAACTCACGGCTCCAAACTTCCAACCCACTGACAGAAATGAATGTGCATCATTAATATTGATGGACACACGCCGCTGTCTTATGGATCAGTAACATAAAGAATGATTTCAACAATGTCTAATAGACTACGAACATTCATTAACTAGGGTGTGTATGAAACAGAATGGCTAATAATAAAGTCGGCGTCGCTAGCGTGAAGCTCAAGAGAAATTAACAGCGAATCAAGTGACAATGAAACGTGGAGAAAACTTGATAATAGTATAAGAAGGACGTCTTTTCTTTCGAGCTCATGAAGCACAAGCAATAGAGGGAAGCATGAAAACACAGTTAGAGATAGATGTTTAGTTTGCGTTAGAGATGGTGGGCGTTGCAAAAGATACCAACAGAGTGGACGGTCGTACGCGAATTGGTTAGTCAGTCAGTCAGTCAGTCAGTCAGTTAGTAGTCAGTTAGTCAGTCAGTCAGTCAGTCAGTCAGTTAGTTAGTTAGTTAGTTAGTTAGATATATAGTTAGTTAGTTAGTTAGTTAGTTAGCTAGCCAGCTAGCTAGTTAGTTAGCTAGCTAGCTGGTTAGTTAGTTAGCTAGTTAGTTAGTTAGTTAGTTGGTTGGCTGGCTGACTGGCTGGCTGGCTGGTTGGTTGGTTGGTTGGTTGGTTGGTTAGTTGGTTAGTTAGTTAATTAGTTAGTTAGTTAGTTAGGTTGGTTGGTTGTTTGGTTGGTTGGTTGGTTGGATGGATGGTTGGTTGGTAGGTTGGTTGGTTGGTTGGTTGGTTAGTTAGTTAGTTGGTTGGTTGGTTAGTTAGTTAGTTAGTTAGGTATTTAGTTAGTTAGTTAGTTAGTTAGTTAGTTGGTTGGTTGGTTGGTTGGTTGGATGGTTAGTTAGTTAGTTAGTTAGCTAGCTAGCTAGCTAGTTAGTTAGCTAGCTAGCTGGTTAGTAAGTTAGTTAGTTAGTTAGTTAGTTAGTTAGTTGGCTGGCTGGCTGGCTAGCTGGCTGGCTGGCTGGCTAGCTGGTTCGTTGGTTGGTTGGTTAGTTGCTTAGTTAGTTAGTTAGTTAGTTAGTTAGTTAGTAGGTTGGTTGGTTGGTTGGTTGGTTGGTTGGTTTGGTTGGTTGGTTAGTAGTTAGTTAGTTAGGTTAGTTGGTTGGTTGGTTGGTTAGTTAGGTTAGTTAGTTATGTATTTAGTTAGTTAGTTAGTTAGTTAGTTAGTTAGTTAGTTAGCTAGTTAGCTAGTTTGTTAGCTAGTTAACTAGGTAGTTAGTTAGTTAGTTAGTTAGTTAGTTAGTTAGGTCCTCTGCCAGTGAATATCACACAAACTGCTCCACACTGCCTCATGTGAAATGTGGAACAGACAGGAGTCTCGACAAACCAACAATAGTCCGTACAGATATACTAAGCATAATGCTCCTGCCAGAATGCAAAACAAAAATCCGCCACGAAAAATACAGTTCATCGTCGATGGAAGCGGCAGTCACTAGAACACCAGCAGCCAAATATTACTGCATAAAGGCAAATCCAGGTTTAGTCCAGCAACCGGCGGCCGCCATTTTTCTGAACATGCAGTTTACGATAAAAGCAACCGCGGACAGATGTAAAAGCACTCCACACGAAATCCACAGCTCACATTGTCACTCATTACACTCAGCTCAGTAGCAGGGCGACGGAACCATGCACTACCAGTCCAAAATAAGGAATATGCGTAATCAAACCGCAGCCACAAGCATAAGGAAGACATGGCAGTAGAGGAGGTCAGTGGAGAGGAAGAGGAGGAGGAGGAGGAGGAGGAGGTGGAGGAGGAGGAGGAGGAGGAAGAAGAAGAAGAAGAAGAAGAACAACAACAACAACAACAACAACAACACAACAACAACAAGGAGGAGGAGGAGGAGGAGTAGGGAGGAGGGGGAGGAGGAGGAGGAGGTATTATCACTAGAAAGTCGGTACTTACACGCGCATATAAAGTCCGGTGTTTATAAATACAAATATAACAAACCAGATGATGTCAGTAATAATAGAAATGAGCACAATCGATATCCATAAGCCGAACTAATGATACCAGTTTTCAAGTGCGCCTGCTCGTCTCATGGGAACACGTGGGCGTAGCTAGTGGAAGCAGTCGCACAATACTACAGTGTTCTTCTACAAGACAGGAGGTACATCGATGACTGCTTTGGTGTTTCAGACATGCCCCTGTCTGACCTCCAGAACTTCATTGCTCTTTTCTCCTAGTTTTAACTTACCTCCACCATTTCTTAGCCGACCGTCAACTTTTTAGTCCTAACAGTCTCTTAAGATCGGGTCTAAGCACGATGGTTTATTATAAGCCAACTGACTCGAACGCATTCCTTCTCTATACCTCCGGAACAATCTTCCACAAGAAATCAAAGACATCACCAATCCCTATTCATATAATCGCAAATTATTCGAACACTATCTCAATACGGATTACCTTCCCCCTTAATAATAGAGATAATAATAATAATAACAAAACCCTAAAAATAACAGCCAGTCCTCTTTTTGTAGGCCAGTATATTCCACATGGCTAATAACAAGTGTCAGACCATTATCTCATATTATTGTGTCGTGTAGTTTTGATGTTCGCATTTTGCCCATGCCTTTATAGTGCATATCTTATATATAAATAAGGATCGTATGTCTGTCTGTCTGTCTGTATCTATGTATGTCCTTTGTGCGCTCGCGAACGGCCCATCCGATTGAGATGAAATTTTCTACACGCCTTCCTTTCAGTCCAGAGCTGTCAACTGTCATATTTTTTTAGTGTGAAATCGCCTGCTTACTCAGTATTATTTCATTTTTCATTTTTCATTATAATTGTATATATTTCAGGGGACCTAACTCCGTAAAAGTTATTTCAAGGGGCATAACTTTTCTGTATAACTTATAGTCATATTGTGGCATCGTTTTCAAAGATTTATAAACTCTGTGTCCATAGTTATGTACCGGCATATGAGTTATAATAAATAATGATACAAACTGTAAGGCATTTTTAAAGTTTTCATAAAAATAATGCACAATGCATAACATTGTAACTCATCTTTATTTGCTTAAGAAGTTACTGTAGTCATGCAGGTGATTAGCAAGCGTTTTCATTAAAAATAATGGATGGTGTCTGGAAGGACATTCTTTTAAGTTACTTTTTTTGTTGTATGAATTTAATGAGAACTTATATGACTACTTATGTGAATTAAATGAGATGCTCCCCACCAGGGACTGGGCGAAGCCGGACAGGGTCAGGCAGACAGATAGACAGACAGACAGACAGACAGACAGACAGACAGACAGACAGACAGACAGACAGATAGTCGGTAACGGGAACGGGAACTTATATGACTACTTATATGAATTAAATGAGATGCTCCACACCAGGAGCTGGGCAATGCCGGGCCGGGTCAGACAGACAGACAGACAGACAGACAGACAGACAGACAGACAGACAGACAGACAGTCGGTAACGGGAACGAGAACTTATATGACTACTTATATGAATTAAATGAGATGCTCCCCACCAGGGACTGGGCGAAGCCGGGCCGGGTCAGCTAGTCTTATATATAAATAAGGATCGTATGTCTGTCTGTATCTATGTATCTATGTATGTCCTTTGTGCGCTCGCGAACGGCCCATCCGATTGAGATGAAATTTTCTACACGCCTTCCTTTCAGTCCAGAGCTGTCAACTGTGATATTTTTTTAGTGTGAAATCGCCTGCTTACTCAGTATTATTTCATTTTTCATTTTTCATTATAATTGTATATATTTCAGGGGACCTAACTCCGTAAAAGTTATTTCAAGGGGCATAACTTTTCTGTATAACTTATAGTCATATTGTGGCATCGTTTTCAAAGATTTATAAACTCTGTGTCCATAGTTATGTACCGGCATATGAGTTATAATAAATAATGATACAAACTGTAAGGCATTTTTAAAGTTTTCATAAAAATAATGCACAATGCATAACATTGTAACTCATCTTTATTTGCTTAAGAAGTTACTGTAGTCATGCAGGTGATTAGCAAGCGTTTTCATTAAAAATAATGGATGGTGTCTGGAAGGACATTCTTTTAAGTTACTTTTTTTGTTGTATGAATTTAATGAGAACTTATATGACTACTTATGTGAATTAAATGAGATGCTCCCCACCAGGGACTGGGCGAAGCCGGACAGGGTCAGGCAGACAGATAGACAGACAGACAGACAGACAGACAGACAGACAGACAGACAGACAGACAGACAGACAGATAGTCGGTAACGGGAACGGGAACTTATATGACTACTTATATGAATTAAATGAGATGCTCCACACCAGGAGCTGGGCAATGCCGGGCCGGGTCAGACAGACAGACAGACAGACAGACAGACAGACAGACAGACAGACAGACAGACAGTCGGTAACGGGAACGAGAACTTATATGACTACTTATATGAATTAAATGAGATGCTCCCCACCAGGGACTGGGCGAAGCCGGGCCGGGTCAGCTAGTCTTATATATAAATAAGGATCGTATGTCTGTCTGTATCTATGTATCTATGTATGTCCTTTGTGCGCTCGCGAACGGCCCATCCGATTGAGATGAAATTTTCTACACGCCTTCCTTTCAGTCCAGAGCTGTCAACTGTCATAGTTTTTTAGTGTGAAATCGCCTGCTTACTCAGTATTATTTCATTTTTCATTTTTCATTCATAATTGTCATATATTTCAGGGGACCTAACTCCGTAAAAGTTATTTCAAGGGGCATAACTTTTCTGTATAACTTATAGTCATATTGTGGCATCGTTTTCAAAGATTTATAAACTCTGTGTCCATAGTTATGTACCGGCATATGAGTTATAATAAATAATGATACAAACTGTAAGGCATTTTCAAAGTTTTCATAAAAATAATGCACAATGCATAACATTGTAACTCATCTTTATTTGCTTAAGAAGTTACTGTAGTCATGCAGGTGATTAGCAAGCGTTTTCATTAAAAATAATGGATGGTGTGTGGAAGGACATTCTTTTAAGTTACTTTTTTTGTTGTATGAATTTAATGAGAACTTATATGACTACTTATGTGAATTAAATGAGATGCTCCCCACCAGGGACTGGGCGAAGCCGGACAGGGTCAGGCAGACAGATAGACAGACAGACAGACAGACAGACAGACAGACAGACAGACAGACAGACAGATAGTCGGTAACGGGAACGGGAACTTATATGACTACTTATATGAATTAAATGAGATGCTCCACACCAGGAGCTGGGCAATGCCGGGCCGGGTCAGACAGACAGACAGACAGACAGACAGACAGACAGACAGACAGACAGTCGGTAACGGGAACGAGAACTTATATGACTACTTATATGAATTAAATGAGATGCTCCCCACCAGGGACTGGGCGAAGCCGGGCCGGGTCAGCTAGTCTTATATATAAATAAGGATCGTATGTCTGTCTGTCTGTATCTATGTATGTCCTTTGTGCGCTCGCGAACGGCCCATCCGATTGAGATGAAATTTTCTACACGCCTTCCTTTCAGTCCAGAGCTGTCAACTGTGATATTTTTTTAGTGTGAAATCGCCTGCTTACTCAGTATTATTTCATTTTTCATTTTTCATTATAATTGTCATATATTTCAGGGGACCTAACTCCGTAAAAGTTATTTCAAGGGGCATAACTTTTCTGTATAACTTATAGTCATATTGTGGCATCGTTTTCAAAGATTTATAAACTCTGTGTCCATAGTTATGTACCGGCATATGAGTTATAATAAATAATGATACAAACTGTAAGGCATTTTCAAAGTTTTCATAAAAATAATGCACAATGCATAACATTGTAACTCATCTTTATTTGCTTAAGAAGTTACTGTAGTCATGCAGGTGATTAGTAAGCGTTTTCATTAAAAATAATGGATGGTGTCTGGAAGGACATTCTTTTAAGTTACTTTTTTTGTTGTATGAATTTAATGAGAACTTATATGACTACTTATAGTGAATTAAATGAGATGCTCCCCACCAGGGACTGGGCGAAGCCGGACAGGGTCAGGCAGACAGATAGACAGACAGACAGACAGACAGACAGACAGACAGACAGACAGACAGACAGACAGACAGATAGTCGGTAACGGGAACGGGAACTTATATGACTACTTATATGAATTAAATGAGATGCTCCACACCAGGAGCTGGGCAATGCCGGGCCGGGTCAGACAGACAGACAGACAGACAGACAGACAGACAGACAGACAGACAGACAGACAGACAGACAGACAGACAGACAGACAGTCGGTAACGGGAACGGGAACTTATATGACTACTTATATGAATTAAATGAGATGCTCCACACCAGGAGCTGGGCAATGCCGGGCCGGGTCAGACAGACAGACAGACAGACAGACAGACAGACAGACAGACAGACAGACAGACAGACAGACAGACAGACAGACAGACAGACAGACAGTCGGTAACGGGAACGAGAACTTATATTACTACTTATATGAATTAAATGAGATGCTCCCCACCAGTGACTGGGCGAAGCCGGGCAGGGTCAGCTAGTCTTTTATATTGTTTGCTGTTCTTTGTTAGCCTTGAATGATGTGTGAATGAAATAATGTATGAAAGAGAGTGATAGAAGGGCAGAATGTTAGACGGGCCTGCGTGCCCAATTCTTAACCCTTTGAAAATAAAGTTTGTTCGTTCGTTCGTTCGTTCGTTCGTTTGTTCCCATCCCCCCTCGAATAAAGGTCTATTCATTTCCCCAACTGCTACTTCTCCGACGGCTTTGTCAGGATAATAATGACTTCCATCAAAAATCCCACGAAATGCTGGATTTCTTTCGCCTTCGTGTCTATCCTGAGAATGTTCTGTTTACATCTTTTCATCGCTGCCTGTCAATCTGTCGTGCTGAGACTCTCTACTCCAGGCCGAAACCACAAAATAATAGACCTGTCCTCTCACTAACCTGGCAACCCCATGATATTGCTGCCAAGAATATCCTCCTGAGACATCCATTCTACAGGCGGACCCGACTACTCGCGATGTCTTCTCAGAGGATCCCTGGTGGCGTACAGGCGGGATCGTAACCTCAGGGATGTGCTGGTCCATAGCAGTCTACCCCAACCTCACAAGTCTCTTCCTGTCACGGTGGCTTGTCTTCGATTGCGTTGTAAGATATGCCCATATGTACTTCAAACCCAGAGTCTTTCCACATCCGTGAGGGTTTCTCATTCACGAGTCGCAGCGTTATTTATGCGATTACTTGCACACATTGTGACATGATATATATCGGGTAGACAGGTCTACGTCTTACTGACAGACTTAAGCAACACCTTCCTGATATCCATAGTGGCGCTCAGAAACCACTATCCATTCACTTCAACAGTCCTGACCACTGTGGCGTGGCTGACATACAATTCACGGCGATCAAATCGTGCGCATCCCACGAACGGGATCGTAAGACATTGGAAAACTGTCTCATCTTCCAGTTGGGTTGACTCTCCCCTCACGGCCTCAATGTCCAACACAGTTTCATTTAACTTCCAAACCCACCCATCCCACCCCTAGTTAGTATAGTCCACTAAAAGGGTAGTTGCATGTCCTTTGCAGAACGTCGTAGTCAACCCAGCATTATTTTTGCTGTTTGGGATTTCTTGGCAGGTTTACGTTATGTGGTTTGTTACCGTTTTTTGAGCTACCGCCACTCATACCTCTCTGTGAGGACCAACGCAATGAAATCTTCTGCAGCTGTGTTTCGAGCGCAGAACGAGACATTGCTCATTGCGAACTGCATCCGTGACATTTTCGCCAATCCTAATTTTTATCCGTACGCTCACATGGACGCCTCTCCACCCCCACCCCCTAGCGCTTTTTGTCCCGCCGAGCGGCTTAGCCAATACCTGAGCTTCTGACGGTATTGACCTTTGACCCGTTCACCATACATCCGGTTCATACAATCCACTGATAGTCGTCTAACCCGCGTCGGTCACTCCAAGCAAGGATACATATTCAAATAAGTACCCTTACTATTGTCATGTAGTGTATTTTATGTAGTTTTGTGTCGCTTTATATTTGTTTGTTCTGTGCTGACGCAACGTCCAATTTGTTTTTTGTAATCGTGTTTCAGTAAAGCTCACAATCTACTTCTGGTTTTTTATTTTTTTATTTTTGGTGATTCATACACTTTTATAAGCATTGCGTTATTGCGTCATGATTACCTTCATGAGATTCAGAGATTACAGACCAGAGGGAAACAGAGGAAGAGGCCGACCACGTAAACGATGGACGCATGGAATAACAGAGTCTATGGGAATATCGATACATGAAGCCCATAAGCGGACACTCGCCCTCTGTTTATACTTCACCTCGACACCGCAAGGTACAAGAGGAACATGATGAGATGAGATGAGTGAAATAGTTAACGACAAGTGAAGAAGAGAAAAACAAGGACAATTATGTAGTTAATGTGTTACAAAAAGCACAAGTCTCGTATATCCATTTATATGTACGTCGTCGTTATCTTTATACGGTGGCTTGTTTTGTACGAAAAACAAGTCAGTTGCGTATCCTTTACACGACGCAGCAATCAGCTCTAGCATGTTTTTTTTTCTTTGGGTTGTTTGTCATTCCTGGGCAAATTTATGTTCAGAAGTGACCCATTGCTTGTCTGAACTACCGACACTCATACCCTTGTGTGGAAACCAATGTAAGGTGGTCTGTTGTGATGAAGTTCACCCACAAAACAGTCTTTCGAAATCTCTCATTGTCATAAACCAGACGTTTCTTGTTGGCAAGCGTATATTTTCTTTGAAAGCTTGAATCTATTAGTGATGTAGTCTTCCTTTATTTCTATTCTCTGTTATGAGTCCCTCCTTAATGACAGTTTCCATATTTTCGGGTCTGTTTACATGTGCAAAGTACTTCATTTTTGTCAATTTTATTTTTCTTACTGCTCCTTCTTCTTCTGTATTAAGTTCTTGTGCAATAGTTCTGTTTGTTGTCTTTCCCGTCAAAAGAATATTTAGTTAGTTAGCTATTAGTCAGTCAGTCAGTCAGTCAGTCAGTCAGTCAGTCAGTCAGTTAGTTAGTTAGCTAGTTAGTTAGCTAGTTAGTTAGTTAGTTAGTTAGTTAGCTAGTTAGTTAGTTAGTTAGTTAGTTAGTTAGCTATATAACAGTGTGTAATAAGACGAAGGCCGGTCGTTTGTTTGTTGATAAAACGTTTATTGGCTTAATATAACAAAGCTCCGATGTACACCTCCATTCGCTACTAAAGCCGGGTTCTAACTGCCCATACCAACCCAATACGTCACGATTGAGCATCTCCCCCCCCCCTTTCAGTCTCAATGCTCAATCGTGCTGTATCTGGGTTTCCCACTAGATCCCAATACTGTTACACCTCCCCATGTTTAATAAAGAATTTTCCTTATAAAGGAAAAATCTTTACTCTAAATCCCCCTACTCCATTCCCTCTTTGTCTTCTAACCTATGCTAAAACCAAGTTTGAGTAAACAATACATCTTTTACTCTTCTCCCAGTGACATGGTCTGCCAACAACCTCCCCATATACTTCTTTATACTTCTTCTTCGCCTTTTATTTATATAATACCACGGTTAATCCAACCAGTCCTTCTTTCCTTTTTATTTCCCCAACATTTTATAGTTATCTACTACATAATTCTTCATTTCTGGTTCTTTCTGGTTATCTGTATCAAATATACATATCATAAGAACAGCTCATAAATTCTGTATCGAAATCTTTTGAGCTCACAAAATTTCTCATTCTTTACTATTCTGGTTCTTTCTTGGCTCATCTATTTTCCTGTATCAAATATACATATCATAAGAACAGCTCATAAATTCTTTATCGAAAATTTTACCCTTATACAATTTCTCATTCTTTCAAAGCCCAGGACGTACAAAAACAATGTAGTTAGAAAAAGTAAAGAAGTGGTGCGCACCAAATAAAGAACATAAAGAATGAATATACGACATGACCACATGGACATACAGTAAATGTACATTTAAGACATTCTCCCTTTACCTCCCTTGCCAATAAAAAAATTTTGTAAAATAATTTTTTTAAAACACCTTAAGAAATATATTATTGTTCGTTATAAAACAATTTGGCATAAGTTTTCATAAACCTTCTATATTTCACATTGACATTGCCAACCACAATTCTGTTCCTCTTCCGTTATCTCACCTTTTACCATGAGCCCATGTTCATATTTTATGAACACCTTTAATATAATTAAAGCTGGTATTTCACAGCACCTATATCTTGCCCCCGTACATCCCATCCTGTTATTTTATAAATTAAAGTGACGTGTGTGCAGGACCCTGGATACGTCTATCCATTCGTGCATACACGTTCACCAACTATGGTTTCCCACTAGTTAATGAATGCATAGCATTCCCTAACTATTTACTCTTAAGTTTCCCCCTACCTTATATCAGTGGACAAATTAGTTTTTATCAACTCCTTTCTGAACGAAAAACCTTTAGCAAAACCTCATTCATTTGAAACTTAAACTTACTTAACTAACTTTACAAGCATGTAACTCAATATACCAAACCATTCATGTAATCGAAATAAAATGAACACAACCTCCAAATTAATCTAGAAGAAAAAAAAACACATTTTTAAAATGACATAACATGCATGTTATCAAATCAGAATAAAATATCCTATTCTACCTATCACTATTGGACACTTTTACGGACCAATAGTTCTTGTCAACTCAAATGCTATGAACACAATCACCCTACTCTAAACCAATTACTCAAACAATAACAATCATTTTTCAAGACCAAATCAAGAAAACAAAATGAGGCATTACAACTTAGGCTCAATAAAACAACCAAACAATATCCCTCACTTTCTAGTAGTAACTCAAGCATAAAAACATTTCCTATATGACTCATAACTCATAAAACTTAGATTTCATAAACACCGTTTTCAACACAATTTTAACTCTCTTAAAATTACTACCAGCATTAGGCTCTCATAAATGACGCATATCCAGTATTTATATGACCGAGAAGACTAAACATTCTATCTGTATATCTGTTAACTACAGATCGATTATGATCACATCTGTTCTATCTACTTAAACAAATCAGTAATCAACAACCACCATACTATTTATTATCTCCTAACAGCACATGACATCCTAAATAAGCTCTTAAGTAAGCACTGTAACCTATATCCAACATCAACTCAATGTAGCCATCCTCTACTTATCAACGTACTTGTGATCTGTCCTGTCTATTATTATTATAACTCGTTAACCCCTATCTTTAAACACGGCACTTCTAACATCAATAAAAAAATACATTCACCTACTGTACTAATATCTCAAGACCACTTTTTCCACCGTTTCGTATACTTCTTTAAACATCACTTACAATTTTAAATCTTGCTATCTACAGTACTTTCGATTTATCTATCTCTTACGTTTCCATTTCCTCAACAACTCTAAGTTTCTCTGAATAAGTGCTAACTCTATATCAACATCTTCTTCTTCGTACAACCTACTAGTCTCCTCCATACTACTACTTGACTCTGACTTTTCATCCATTTCTTCTTCTTCGTCTGTATGTCTCTCTTTAGCTGCCGCTAATCTCTTCCGTTCAACATCCCACCTAATTTGTCGATCACTCTTTCTTAATGATCTTTCCAGTATAGGTATATCGTCTCCGCTTGTTGAACCATCTCTAATTCTCCTCTGTCTTTTTACTTCTTTATCTCTTTGACTGTCCATTCTTCTTTTTGTTGCTTGCCTAGTATTTTTAAATGGAGCACCTGTGTCTTCTTCCATACTATCATAATGAGTTTCATTTGTCCCTTCTTCTTCCATTCTTTTCGGAATTGTCTGTTCTTGTTCTTCGTAACTTGGATTTGCTAACAACTGATTTTGTTCTGGTTCTTTTCTAAGATCTGGGGTTACTGTAGCTCTTCTAAGATCTGGGGTTACTGTAACAACTTGTTCATCTAAAAATTTTGCATCCGAATAACAATTATTATTATAATTATTATTTTCTATCTCATTTTCATCTCTTCTTAAGTGTTCAACATGTGCCCTTGCTATGTGTGCTGTGACCTGGTTCTTTATAACATACGATACATTACCTAGTTTTTCCAAAACGTAATAACCTGGAATCCAACGAGAATCAAACTTAGAGTTTCTTCTATGCTTTTTGTAATAAACTCTATCACCTACTTTAAACTCCTGTAATTTTGTATTTACATTTTTGTACTTTTTCTGTCTTTCCCTAGCTTTTATTATATTATTCCTTAACCTCATATGTGCTTTATGCATTTCTTGTATTATGATCTCTTGAAAATCTTCACCCATATATTTCCGTCTAGGTTTTAATAAATTATCTATAGGTAATATTGGTTCTCTCCCGTGTATTAAATAAAACGGCGAAAAACCCGTGCTCTCATTTTGATTTGTACGAATAGCAGCTAAGAGCAGGCCCCAAAAATAGATCCCAATCTTTTTCATGTTCATCAATAATCTTTGCCACAATGTTGTATAACGTCTGATGTTGACGCTCGTTTTTCGCATTTGACGAAGGTCTATAAAATGAGGTCTTTATATGTCTTATGTTTAAATCTTTTAATAACTTTTCAAATTTTTTATTTACAAATTCTCTACCATTATCTGTAAGTATACTTTGTGGGCAACTAAACCTTGGTACGAACTCCTGTAAAAAAATATTAATGACAGTATCCGCGCTCTTATCTGGAATTGCATAAACCTCTGGCCAAAGACTGTAGATGTCTACTATATGAATTAAATATACATTTCCTGACAATGTTCTGGGGTGTGGACCTGATATGTCTAAACTAATCTTTTGCATTGGGAAGTGAGGAATATCTGTGTCCTGTAATGGAGACTTTATTGTTTTCATGTTCCTTAATCTGCACTTTTCACACGTATCTACATATTTGCATGCAGATTTAAATAAGTTTGGCCAATAATATTTACTTGTAAGTGCTTTCACTAGTTTGTCTCTACCGAGATGTCCATTTTCATCGTGATATGCTTTTAAAAGTTCATTTTCCAAATGCTTTGGAATATATTTCCTTAGTTGTTCGTTCTTTTCACACATATAATATAACTGTCCATCCTCTTGTAAGAGCAAATAATTCCTTTTATATTTGTTATCTTCTGTTTCTCGTAACTTTTCCTTTATTTGTATGATTCTTGGGTCCAAATCCTGCTCTTCTTTCATATTGAATTGTGCTAACTGTAGATCTTCTTCTCTATGTTCAGACTCTTGATCTGATGGTAAGCTATCAAATTCTCCCCTATTTATTATAGCAGAATCCAGAATATTTACCTGCCAATTCCTGTCGTCTATCTCTGGTTCGGCTGCCTCCTCTTCTGTATCTTCTGATGACTGTATATATGGAATTCTAGACAATAAGATCGGCGCATGTGTTTATCCTACCTGGTATGTACTCAATTTTCGCGTCGTACCCCTGTAGATTCAATGCCCATGTCTGTATTTTCCTGTTTTGCACTGGAGCTTCTAAAAAAGACTTTAAAGGCATGTGGTCAGTTCTAATAACAAAACTTGCGTTATGTAAATAGTAATTAAGTTTTTGAAGAGCGTAATGAATCGCGTAAGCCTCCTTCTCGATAGTAGTCCATTTCTTTTGTGATTTACTAAGTTTATGCGACAAGAAGTAGATAGGTCTTTCATTTTTAACCCCTGGTATTCCAGATTCTTTTCCTTCATATGGTTGTACCAAACATGCTCCTACAGCATTGTCCGAGGCATCTGTGTATAGTATCAACTGTTTGTTTAAGTCTGGATGCGTCAATAGTGGTACCAGTGTTAAGCTGTTTTTTAAATAGTCGAAGGCTTTTTGACACTCATTATCCCACTTAAACCTGGCGTACTTGGCTGTTAAATTTGTAATTGGTTCAGCTATCCTTGAAAATGCCGGAATAAACCGTCTATAATACGCACACGTTCCTATAAAAGCACGTACTTCCTTAACGTTTGTTGGAGCAGGTAACTCTTTAATAATCTTTATTTTGTCCTGGTCTGGTTTAATACCCTCTCTATTTATAATATACCCTAAATATTTTGTTTCTGTTTTTAAAAATTGGCACTTACTAAGCTTCAACTTCACATCATGCTTTCTTAACCTGTCAAACACTAGTCTAATATGTTTCAAATGATCCTCCACATCTCCCTTGGTATAGATCAATATATCATCAATATAAGCAAGAGCGAACCTTTGCATACCTTCTAGAACTTCATTTATTAAGAGCATATAGTGTGAGGGCGCCGTCTTGACACCAAAAGGCATTCGTAAGAATTCGTACGAGCCCATGTGGGTACAAAAGGCACTTTTCCGTTGCGCGTCTTCTGACATCGGAATACACCAAAACCCTGACCTTGCGTCTAACGTTGTGAAATATGTAGAGCCATTAAGTAGCCCTAAAATATCATCAATTACCGGCAGTGGGTATGCTACATTCTTGGTGATTTTGTTCAACGCCCTGTAGTCGCAACAGAAGCGACTGGAACCATCGGGCTTGGCCACTATTACCACCGGAGATGACCATTCTGACTTCGACCTTTTTATTATTCCTGCTTTCAGCATCTCCTCTATTGCCTTTTCCATTATTTCTCTGTTTCTTAATGGAGTTCTGTATGGTTTTAGACTTATTGGTGGATGATCTCCCGTGTCTATTTCCATCGTAACTGTCCGCGTCTTACCCAATTCCAAATCATTAACCGCAAACACATCTTGATTTTGCTTTATAAACTGTTCTAACACTTCCTTATTTTCCGGCGAAGCTTTTAACTGTGACAGCAATTCTTGTTCCCTTGTTATTTTGTCTAGTGAATGTATATGGACTTTATTTTCTCCGAATGGATGGATCAATTCATTCATTCCGATTTTCCCTCTTCTTCCGCATCCGCGTCTGTCACTTCTCCTTTCACTAGAAGTTTCCAAATAACTTGTTCCCGACACTTCTGTTCTATTCGTTGCCAATATTTCACTAATGTTATGATCTAATTTGGCTATCACACATCCTCTGTATAACTTGATTTCTCTCCCTGTGTTGTTGATAACCATTACTGGAAAGGTTAAGTGTTTATCCAACTCCATTACTCCATCTGGAACCTCCAAACCAGGCTCATCAATTATTTCCTCTTGTAACTCAGTGATTCTAACTGTGTTTCCTTCCACATAATATGGGTTTCTCTTCAGCTTCGCTTGTATCAAATTAACCGACTGTGGTTTTAACGTCGTTGTCATTTTAACCCTAACTAGTGCTGCTATATGCATATCCTCTTCCATATCTATATATACGTCTCTGAATTTTAACTTATGTAAATCATAAAAAAGTCTTATTCCATTCTTTATCAAAAAATCTCTCCCTATCAACATATTTCTATTTAAACCCCTCACTACATGAAAAAGGTGTCTTATGTTGATCCCTCCTAATTTAAAATTGATCATTGTTTGTCCAACTACTTGTAAATTCTGTCCAGTAACAGAGTGTAAATTATTACTACACTTAAATACTCTACAATTTCTTACTATTTTGTATAAAAAACTTTCTTTTACTACACTAACTTGAGCTCCCGAATCTATTAATGTACGAACTCTATACTTCCCTATTTCTAATATACACGAACTATAATCTGTTTTATCTTCTATAATTCTCTTGACTTCATCCAGTTGAAAATATTCTCTGTTCGACCTATTATACTTGTTATTAACATACTCTCTAACACTTGGGACCCTATTATTTACCCTCCTATCATCGGTCCTGTCTAATAGGTTGGGCGCCAGTTTTCCTGTGTTCTTGTACCTGTAAAGTTCCTGTGTCCATCAACAACATTCCTACTCACCCTATTATTATCATGTCTACCCTGTGTATTTGACTGGATACGCCTGTTATTACAAAAACGAGAAACATGTCCCCGTTGACCACAAACCCAACAGACAATATTTGTGTTATTTGTGTTTCCTACTGACTCACTTGTAGGGTATCTCCCATTTCTTCTTTCAACATAATCGCTCCTATTTCTACCTTGTAACGTTTGTATACCGCCTCTCCTATTCCATCCGAATCTTGTTTGTCCTATTTCCATGGGTTCCTCAACTCTATCATCTCGACTGCTTCCCACTTCTCGTCCTGTTCTTAATCTAAACCTTCGTCTCAAATTTTCCTCTTGTACCGCGATATCCACCGCTTGTGATAACCTCTCAGGGTTATCCCTCATCAGCTTAAGTTTCAAACCATCAGATTTGATGCCATCCACAAAAATCCCTACTAACATCCTTTCCACCTCCTCCCCTCGCACATTCTGTCCTAAGAATGCCTCTTCAGCCAAGTTAATCAATCTATCGCTAAACAACTGTACCGTCTCTCCGTTATTTTGTTTAGCCTGCCTCAACACCGAAAATGCATGTTGTGGATCCGTAATTTCTGCATATTTCCTTGCTAGGTCCTCTTTGAATTGTTCCCATGTCTCATCTACCCTAGCCTCTAACTTTCTTCTTATATGATCCGAGACCGGTTCTGTTGCCGTCTGATAAGCTAGTCTCATTTTCTCTTCATCTGTTGCCGAGATCAAATAAGCATATTTTTCTATAGAGGTGACCCACTTCTTATAGTCCCTAGCCTGTCCACTAAATTTCATAATTTCTGTTGTCATCCCCTGTTGTTTGATCACCCTATTAAGTCGGCCTACTGCTGTTCCTACGCCTGTCAGAACTTGTGCCAAGGTGTCCTGTTCCGCCATGCTGAAAAAAAAAGATAGTAAAACAAAGCAAGCAACTAATCACACAATTATAATTTCCCAAATCCCAACCAGCACAATTCAGTTGGTTATAATATTGTAAGATATTACACTAACCAGAAGAAGCACCAACGATGTCCTGTCTGAGCATAGGAAGAATGAACCCTGTCCTCAATAAGAAACTCAAATTTGTGGCAATCAGAAGGTTCTTTGTAGATATTGTAGACCAATATAATGTCCTGTACTCCACTCTAGTTAAGAAATTCGGAACCTCACGGGAGACCTCGAAATATACAACTCTGAGTCTATTTCCTAAATTAATCCGTTACCTTCAGTTCAGTTCAACCAACCAGATCCCGCATTAGGTGAAACTTAGTCTCAGAATTCAGGTGGTGGAGTTCAGATACCACTTCTCTTCCCTCAGGTATTTTCGTCCTTCTCTTGGGCTGCCAGAAAATTTTTCAACCCCTGGTCGGGTCACATCTCATGGGCTGCCGGAAAATCTTCGACCCCTGGTTGGGTCCCTTCCTTGATTCTCAGGTGGGTACTTCAACGTCGTTTGGAATGGGTCATAGGATTAACAAGGCCCAAAAATGGATCAGGTGTTTGGGTCGTAGGATTGACAAGGCCCAGAAATGGATCAGGATCAGCCAAGGCCTAGCGATAATTGCGTGTCTTAAGAACTTATGGCCCGATCAACGATCATGCTGTCCTGACAACTCCTGATTAGCTCTTTAACTTTGAGCAACTTAAATTGCTGGTTTGCCTAAACTTTCAGGACAGGATCACTCCTGGTCAATCAAAATGATGTAAGGCAGCGGCTTTGATGGCTCTTGCTAACAGTCAAACTGCAGAAGGGCGGCCATACAAACTTTCTTCACCGTGACCTCTGCAAAACGGCTGGTATAACAAACTTCTTATCTGAAGTCTTAAAAAAGACTTACAAAGGACCACTCCTGGGCGAGCTTTTGGCCTCTGTATTCAGATATTATTACTATCTCGTCTTATAACTTGCTGGCCATCTTTTGGTGCGGCTGTTATCAGGTTCAATAATTGTTCTTTCACGTGCCGCTAGTATTTTGTTTGTTTGTTTACTTCTTGAATCTTTCCGCGACGTTATTCAACTCCGACTTTGCATTGTTTTGTCTTTCTCATCCTCAGGTTCGCATCCTGGTCAAGTGGCTCCATTTCGCCTCTTATAACAGTGTGTAATAAGACGAAGGCCGGTCGTTTGTTTGTTGATAAAACGTTTATTGGCTTAATATAACAAAGCTCCGATGTACACCTCCATTCGCTACTAAAGCCGGGTTCTAACTGCCCATACCAACCCAATACGTCACGATTGAGCATCTCCCCCCCCTTTCAGTCTCAATGCTCAATCGTGCTGTATCTGGGTTTCCCACTAGATCCCAATACTGTTACAGCTAGTTAGTTAGTTAGCTAGTTAGTTAGTTAGTTAGTTAGTTAGTTAGTTAGTTAGTTAGTTAGTTAGTTAGTTAGTTAGTTAGTTAGTTAGTTAGTTAGTTTAGCTATTCGGCCTGCGCATCTCCGCAAGAAGCTGATAGAACCTATCCTACGGTGCATTGTCAGAGTCCCGAAGAATGATGGGATGCTGTTTTTGGCGGCCCTATAAATACTGGGTCCTGCCATTTTATCTACCTATTGAGTCCATTACCAAATGTGGACAACAATCACGTTCGGATTGATAATATTGTGAGGATAAAACCATATTCAACTGCTTTGATGGCTGTCTGGTTACAGGACTATCATTCTGAGCCGGTGATGGACCCTACTATAACTTCTCTTTGAGGTTGAACGGGGTAGGGGTAATGGTGAAATCGAATCGAATTTTATCTGCCTTTCCGATTGTTGCAGCCACGGTCGGAGGTTTTTCTCGAACCCAAGACTAGCCTGAAGAGGACCAGGACCGGCCTTACTCGACCACATTCATCGACGGTGGGGTACAAATGCCCCTAAGTGAGGTCAAAATCAGCCCCTTTGTTCAACTATCTCAACCAGAGGCGTTCAAACCTGTATGGACGAGTCGGGTAGACTCACAAAAGATTGCTATGTAGGACCTTCGTGGGTGGCTGTGGTGGTATGTAGTAATTAGTGACCAGTTGTGTTTCTGACAGGAGGTGTATTAGATTTCTGGTGTGGTTATATGACAGAGGATCGATATGGCTATAGTGGAACACGGTGCCTGTCATACCGGAGAAGGTGCAAGATGCAATGACTCACTCAACCCATTATGAAGATCCTTTTGTGTGCTGGATATGTCACGTGAAGCATAGAAATATGGGGTTAGTGGCCCGTGGCAATTCAACCTGCCATAATAATGATCATAATGACGATGTTGATTATGCTGGTGATTATAATAGCCATATGATAATGAGTGTCATGATGATGTTGATTGTGTTGACGATTATAATGGCCACATGTTGCTGATTGTGATGATGATGTTGATTGCGTTGATGATGTTGATTGCGTTGATGATTATAATGGCCATATGATCATGATTGTGATAATAATTTTAGTTGTGTTGATGATTATAATAGCCACTTGAGGGTGATTATAATAATAATAATCAGGTGATTGATTCTATGAGCGAAGAGAACAATTACTCCAATATAAAAGATGAAGTATAGCGGGGGTGGTAGTCTGTACCCTTGTTGTGTATTGCATTATGATCCCCATTATGCACCACCTATTGTGATTGTAGGTTGAGATGTTATGTCTAACTGTTCCCGGTGTAGACAGTACATGTCTCATGTGGAAAATCCCATCAGTGTGATTGTTTATGTCTGTTGGGGATGAACCTAGTTGTTGCATCTTGCTATCTAATTGTTGCCAGTGTAGGAATGTGTATCCTAGTGGTGTCATGTATTCAACTTCAACTCGTATATATTGTTATGCCTGATTGCCACCTGTGCAAGAGGTGCTGTTTATGTCTTGTTAGGGCATTGTTCATGATATGCGACTGGGGTTTGCCTGTGTTTCGTACTGAACAAGATTGGTGAGGCATGATTGTGTATTAATGGTTGATGTGCCATAAGAGAAGTCGAGAACAATTACCCCCATATATCAGATTGATTGATTGATTGATTGATTGATTGATTGATTTAGGAATCGACATCACAGCATTCGGGCATTCCCATAAGTGCTCTGTCCCCATCCTCAGCAGCCAGCGAAGAGTTCCAACACTAATAGTACCAGTAGCAATCTGATTATAAGTCCGTCTCGCCTTTCCTCTGAGCGTTGAGCGTCGGCCAGATCCCCTCGTCACTCCTCGCTGTCTCATTCTTGCCAGACCATGGTAATCCATTTGCTCCTCCGAGGTGTGCACGTGCTGCCAGAAGGCCGCAACCACATCTGCCTTGTCATGTATCAATACTCCACCAAGTTCTGCAGAGCCAGCCAATCTGTCCGCCTGTTCATTTCCCAGCACACCTGCATGCCCTGGAGAAAAGATCCAGGCGATGCTTGTCACCCGTGACCTCCGAAGCGAAGCAAGCCACTCCGTACGAAGCCTGTCCGTCCTCACCCTCGTCAGCATGTTTTCTGAGTCAGTTACAATCACGATGTGTGTGTGTCGTATTCTCCATCCAGCGGAGAGCCGCAGTGACTGCCTCCACCTCCATTCTTAATCTGGATGTTGTGGTATCATATGCCAGGCTCTCCTGCCCCAAACATCGACCATTAGCTTTGGCTATGAACCCCCAGCCACTTCTCTCACCTCTTGACACCGAACCATCTGTGTAGATAATCACATCACCCGAGTGAGCATTGTCCTGAATTAGTTGCTGGATTTCCACTTCCGTGGCCCCTGCTGGCCACTCCCTGCACTCCCGGCGTAATGTGATTATAACTCTGCACAAGTCTGACTGCTCCACTGGCACTCTGACCCACTCCTCTCCACGCCTAATGTTCTCCAAGGGGCACACCTGTCTGATCGTATCCTCCGCCTGAGCCATCCATGATTTCCCTCTTATCAGTCGCTGACCCTTAACTGCGTCCAGCGCCTCATGCAGTGGGTGGTCTGTGTCTGCAGCTACTCTGAGGTATGCCTTCGCCTGCATCACCTTGAGCCTACCAGCAACAGTCGGCAGACCAAGGATGTAACGCATACACACTACTGGGGTGTCTCTAGTGCATCCCGGAATGACCCGCATAGCTTCGTTCTGTATGCGCTCTAACTTCACCAGCTGACTCTCTGAGACAGTGAGCAGACCTAATCCATAATCAATTACTGAGAGGATCAAGTGCTGGTATAGTGTGAAAAGCATTCTCTGCTCTGTGTCAATTGCAGCCATAGTTTTAAGTGCACTGAGTCCCTTTTGAGATCTTGTCACAACCGTCTCCACATGGTCCTTGAAGGATAGGCTCCTGTCAAATGTGATCCCCAGATACTTCAGTTTGTTCTCTCTGCTGACATTTCTGATAGACATTTCTGATATATCAGATAGAGTACAGCAGGGGTGGTAGTCTGTACCCTTATTGTGTGTTGCATTATGACCTCCATAATGCACCACCTATAGTGATTGTATGTTGAGATGTCATGTCTAACTGTGCCCGGTGTAGACAGTACATGTGTGTTGTGGTATATTTGTCCTATGATCAAATGTAACCATTTCGGGAAAAGTATGCAGAAATAGTTGTCTGATCTGGCAGCATAGAAGCATTGTCTAATTGCCTCCGTTACAAAGGGATCTGTTTGTAATATTCTCACTGAAGTGGAAGACATCCTGTGAGCGAGTACATGTGAGGTCAGAGCAGGCCAGGGGTACTGTGGTGAGGTAAGATTACTTTGAACATGAGTTGTTATCTTATGATAACAGTACCTCAACAGAAGAGGTTAGCAATATGAGTAGTTTGATGGGGACATTTATTATCTGTGTATTGATCTATGGATTATGGTGCATACACTCATTGATTTATGTGTATAATATATTTGGGTTAGGGTAATCATGGATTCTGTTCATGTTGCAGGAATGGCCTCTGACCGTGGCTGTTGGGGCATTCCTGGGTTCTTAGTCACTCTCATAGCGAAGCTGTCCATACTTGTAGTAAATGTTTTAGACTTCTTATTGGTCACATGGCTACCTTTGTTGCATCATGTTCTTACTGATTTTTGTTTGTTCGCATATCCTTTACAGAACATTGCTATCAACATCAGCATCTTTCAGCTGATTGTTGATTTCTTGGCAAGATTACGCTCAGTAGTTTGCCATTGCTTTCTGAGCGACCGGCTCACATACCACGCAAGTTACCGACGCGGAGAGAACCACTACCAATTCTCGCGTATGTCACGTTACTCACGAGAGTATACGGGATTAAGGAGAAAGTCGTGTAAACCCTACACCAGGGAGGGCGGCTATTGCTGATTTAGGGATATGATATCCGCTTGTCGTGACTGGCTCACTCAGTGTATTTGGCTCGGTTGTAGGGTGCCTATGTGTGGGGTACATCCCCCTGTGATCCCTGATGCCGAACCGTTGTCATCTACATTGATGTGCCCTGTGCCTCAATGCTGTATATGGTATTCCTGAACTGTAAAGCCCATGCTAGGTCTATATTTGTGTTTCTATTATTGTTTGTATTAAAGTTCTTTTATGGTGTTGTGTCCCGGTCACACTGAGAATGTGATGTTTGACTATGATATTTGGTGCACTCCGTGGACTAGACTTGGTTACAGAGACCTGGTTAAATGTAGAGCCCAATCCACTGTTGGTCTCTAGTGTGAAATATTGTAGTCTATGTGGCTGTGCTTGGTGTTTCAGTGCTACTTGTTTCATCCTGAGACTGTGAGGCTTAACTATTAAAACTCATATTTTTGTTCTTAATTTGTTTATTTAGTCTATTTTGTTTTGTTTAGTTTATTGTTTGAGTTATTTACATTCATCAGTTTTGTCAGAGTCCAACCCTACAATCTACTTCCTGGGGGTACATCAGTGTAGCCTCCTGCCAAAAATCATGATTCTTCTGATCCTTCTCCCTCTCTCTCTCTCTCTCTCTCTCTCTCTCTCTCTCTCTCTCTCTCTCTCTCTCTCTCTCTCTCTCTCTCTCTCTCTCTCTCTCTCTCTGTGTTCTTTTTCTGAAACTGGGGACAGTGATAGACTTTCTGCTTCTGCTTGTTGTTCTTTTTCTTCTCTGGCCCTAAGGCAGTCAGCGTAGTGCTCTATCTACACTGTCCTTCAATGTATACCGACTAACGATACCACTTCTATGTTTATTGACTTCTCTTCTTTGGCTTCTCGCACGTCATCCTAGTCAAATTTGGCAGCCATTGATTTGATGTCCTTGTAGTCTGGACAAGATATCAGAATTACATTAATCTCGTTGCCTTACTCTATTCCTCTTCTCAGTTATCTTACTAGTTGTTACTTTATATTATAGTTCATCATTATGTGGTAGGTATTTTCAGGCCCTGCCTTGCTATGTTACAGAGAGGCGGCCGCATCAGGCGGCACCGTAAGAGGGTGGCATAAGCAGCGAAATCAAAATACAATTTGAACCATTCAATAATTAAACATCCTTAAGGGGTGTCATTTCTTTAACCAAAAAAAACATTTAAGGGGCGGCATTTCGAAGACTTGCATCATACTGAGAAAATCTACCACAAAATCTACCTGGGCAATTTGCAAAACGTCGCACTCTTCATGACGCTCCGAAAAGATTCCATATTTGGCTAGTTCATGTGTCCATGTATTTTCTGTGTGGGCCTGGTCTGCGATCAACACTCCATGCGACCGTCTATCTCTCTGGCATCATTTCTCTTCATCTGCTTTGCCTATTTTCCCACTAATCGTTCCAGTTGTCCACGATATTCCCCAATGCCTATCTTCTTATTACATGACCAAAGACTGCTGTTTGTCTCTTTCTTATATTTATTATTTCATTCTTGCTGCAGCTTCAGCCACCACATTTAGGGCGAGGCTCCTAGATGCATTCAGCTTTGTTTATTAAGCTAATGCTTAAGCTTCTAGATTTGTTCATCTTTGCTCATTAAGCTCCTAGATTTATTCATCTTTGTTTATTTAGCTACTAAATGTATTCGTCTTTGTTCATTAAGCTCCTAGATTTATTCATCTTAGTTCATTAAGCTCTTAGGTGTATGCATCTTTGTTCATTAAGCTCCTATATTTATTCATCTTTGTTCATTAAGAACTTAGATTTATGCATCGTTGTTCATTAAGCTCTAGATTTATTCATCTTTGTTCACTCAGCTTTTAGATTAAATCATCTTTGTTCATTAAGCTCCTCGATGTATTCAATTTCAGAACCGCCTGTGGTGTGAACCTAGCAGGGTTCTTGGGCCTTATATAGCTAAGGGATTGGACGTTCCCCGCCTCAGGTTTCAAGGATGAAAACAGGTGTTTAATAAGCGAAGAGGGTCGATTTCATTGCTCCAGGTTTTATCACATATGGCTCGGTCTCTTTCCAAATGGCGGCCAACCGAAAGTCTCGCACAAAGTAGGAACTCCGTAGCTCCAGCGACGACCACCAGGAGTCTCCGAGATAATTGCACTCGCGACTTAGACCGGAATCGAACCTACACCCTTCGGAGGGCAGAACAGGCATCATAACCACTTCACTTCGGAATCACCCGGCGTCAAGGGTGAGAAGCCATATATCGCTAAAGATATTCCCCAGTGTGTGTGACGGGATGTACATTTTTACTGATAATCTGTTTTACAGAACACACCATGTGGCATTGATGATCATATCTTTCCACATACTAATCATTTCTGATACCCCATCTTCCTCAATGCCATGATGTCAAACCATCCAACATCTTCTCTTTCCCTGCCCAGCTATCATCATCATCATCAGCATCATCATCATCATCCAGTATCTTGCTGGCTGGCGTGGGCGATTATGCCTCCCACAAATCACGATCTCCGACGTCATAGATAAATTCATGTGTTGACTCCCTTGCGTGTCATGACACAAGACTCAAGAATCTGCTCACGCTGTCTCCCTCTATCTCTCTTTCTGCAATGTTCCGTAGAACCCGTTATAACATATGCTGTGAATCCTAGACAGTAAATAGGCGAAAAATTCCATGGAAGGGTTGGAGATGTTGTCACAACATGTTCCAGTTTTTGTCTTCTCAAAACGTGGACAAAAAACGATGACTGCCTCTTTCAGATGTTTGTAATAAGTTGTCTTTGCGACTCATCTTCCCTTAAAATGTCCTGATTGTTCATTTTGGCTGTCCAATTAATATTTAGCATTCTTCTATAAAACCATATCTCCAACTCTTCCATGGAATTTTTCGCCTATTTACTATCTATGATTCACATCCGTATGTTACAACTGGTTCTATGTAACATGCGAGAACTTGTTTTCTTTCTTTTAAGGTCAGTAACTTATTGCACAAAACGTTCTCATATGAATAGAGTGCAGTTTTTGCCCAGCTATACAACATACATTTCTGCCACTTCCGTGTTCCATACACCAGCCAGAGTACATCCGCCCGCCCGTCCACAACTCCTGGTGGATTTATCTTCATAACGGTTAATAGTTGACAGTGTTTTCTGGGAGAGGGCGATCTTGAGTTCTCTCAGGGTTGTTTGAGTGAAGCGTGCATGTTATAGTACTCACTTGTGCTCATTGCGTGGTTTTCTTATGTTTAGTGCTCGCTTTTACTGAAGAAATTATAAATATTTGTTTTGCGCAGAACAATAACATCGTAATCTTTGAAACAATATATTAATGTGATCAAGGAATAACATTATTAGTTCTGGCGCAATTTAGCAGTTTGCAAGATTAAGCAACCTTGTACATTTTAAGTATTCACCAGCTACCAGTTTTAGAGGTAAGTACTATTATATATGTTCTTCTATTAAATACCTTTGTATGTTTTGGTTTTTTTTTTCAAACTCATTAGCGGTTTGTAGGTCGGCATGTTTAAGAGGTATAACGCGCTTAAATTTTTATCTTCTGATGGCGGCGTAGTGAGTCCATTTGTAACACCGGTCAATTGGAATAGTCCTCAACTTGGGAAGGTAACTAACAAGTCCCTCAGAAGCGGGAGATGGTTCGCCTGATGTCGAGGGACACTGGTATTAGGGAGAGCTAATACTCACGCAAGAATCAGTTCAATGCACTCACAAATACTAGCAGCGACCAGCGGCTGGAGGACGCATGTAGACACCGCTCAAGCTCAGAGCAAACGAAAACAAAACAAACAAACAAAATGTAAGGTCTTTGCGCGCGCGTGTGTGTGTGCGTGTGCGCGTGCATGTGTGTGTGTGTGTGCGTGTGCTGTGCGTGTGCGTGTGTGTGTGTTTGTGTGTGTGTGTGTGAGTGTGTGTGTGTGTGTGTGTGTTAGTGTGTGTGTGTGTGTGTGTGTGGCTGTAGAGATGGTTATTCCGTCGGGTGTCTATGGGACTTGACTTCCGGTCTGGCAGACAAGCCTACTATCCACTTTGCTGGCGCTGCTATCCTAATAAATGGGCCCTGGAGAGTTCTCCGAATGTTCTGGTAAGAACCAACCATCCCTCGGCATTGTGTCGTGACAGAGACGATGTGACTGGCCTAGCACATACAACTGTTATAATACTGTCACAACACTGTCGTAATACTGTCATAACACTGTGTTTGTAGATCTCAGTATCGTAATCACAGTTCAGTGTTGGGGCTTCTGAGTACCAGCGAGGAACATACTGTGAAAGAGAGAAAGCAGAGAAGGAGGGAGAGGAGAGAGAGAAGATATAGAGAGGGAGAGAGAACGAGTGAGAAATAGAGATGGTGAAAGAGAGCGACAGCGAGAGAAGAAAGAGTGGGAGAGAGAAGATAGAGATAGGGAGATAGAGCGTGGTTGAGAAATAGAGATAGGCGGAGTGAGGAGAGAGAGAATACACAGAGAGAGAGAGAGAGAGAGAGAGAGAGAGACAGACAGACAGACAGACAGACAGACAGACAGACAGACAGACACACAGACACACAGACACACAGACACACAGACAGAGAGAGCGAGTGAGAAATATGGGACTCGCGAGAGAGAGAGAGAGAGAGAGAGAGAGAGGAGAGTGAAGAGAGTGAAGAGAGAGAAGACAGAGATGCAAAGGAAAGAGAGAGCGAGAGAGAGGGAAAAGAGATAGAGGTAGAGAGGATGTGAGAGGTAGGAGAGAAAGGAAGAGGGAGAGAGAGAGGAAAGAGAGAGGAGAAGGGGGAGGAGAAAGAAAGAGAGAACGCGAAAGAGAGATAGTAAGAAAGAGAGAGAGAACGAACGAACGAAGAATGAACGAAGAACGAACGTAATAACAAACAGTATTCCAAAGGGTTAAGAATTGGGCACACGAGCCCGTTTGGCATTCAGTTGTTCTCATCTCTTTGCTTTCATATATTACATCATTTATACATAACTTACGAGAACCAGAGAGAGAGAGAGAGAGAGAGAGAGAGAGAGAGAGAGAGAGAGAGAGAGAGAGAGAGAGAGAGAGAGAGAGAGAGAGAGAGAGAGAGAGAGAGACGTGACTCATACTATTACTAATCTGTTGTAGATTTTTTATGTGGAAGTCTTGCATGTTACATAGAACCAATTCTAATATGATTCTGAATCATTGACAATTATTAAACAAGCAAAGAAATCTGTAGAAGCTTTAGTGATGTGTTTTACAGAAGAATGCTGAAAGTTATAGTTGTTATTTCTTTAGCATTGTCAATTCCTTAGTTTTGTTATTTCCCATAAATCCATTCAATAAGAAGGCAAGGCATCATGACACCTGATCTTTGCAGTTGTTATTGTTATTGTTGTTGTTGTTACTATAGCACTTGTTTTCTCAAGCTGGTCCAATAGACGTAGTAAAATATATGTTATTTTATATTGTTTACAATAGACATAGTTGTACATGCAAATGTGCATCAGCTGTTGTTTTGTTCCGTTTAACGTGAGCCACGTGTGAGTTTTTAACATGCTTGAAATAAAGGTTAAGGACAGCGCTGGGGAACTGAACCCTATAGGAGAGTGATAACAAGATTATTATCTAACATTTTTACCACTATACACGACCGGCTCCGTGCCGCAGGTGTTGCGGGAGTATTTCGCAATCCCGTAAACCCGCGTTCGAAACACAGCTGCGGGCAATTTGGCAGCAGACCGTTGCGTTGGTTTGTTTACGAAATGGTATGGGTGCCGGTCGTTCAGAAAGCAATAGCAAACTAATGAACGTAAATTTGTCAAGAGGTCACAACAGCAAAAAATGCTGGTGTTGACTGCGACGTCCAGTAAAGGATATGAAACAAACTTGTAACTACTATACTACTGAGATTCTATGGGTCAGGTACTTGAGTGGTGCCTTGCCGCCTTGACAGACGATAGTTGGTAAAATGTAATTATACCTCTCCATAGCACAAAGTCTGGGCTGAATTTATAGATCATGTGTTGCCCATGCAGTATTATCTTTATCTCTGCCTGCCTAGTTCATTCGAGAGGAAAGGTAACTGTAACAGCGCACAGATAAATAGGACTAACGAGTTCTATGTTTGAGTATAAATAGAGATTTATTTCATCTTGATGACAACTTCCACAACCTTCATACAACATGGCGTCTTTTCTCTTCCAGGCCCAGATGTTGACTGGTTCCGAAGAACAAACTACGTCACGACTTGAGCATCCTTCTTCCCATTCCATCCTGATGCTCAAGCGTGCTGTAGTTGTGCCCACCCAATATACACATACTGCTACATAACATCAATACATATGTAACAAGAAAAGCTGCAGAAGCTGTCGAATAAGCAAACCAATACTGTAACCGTCGGTGTGTAGGAGCTTTCATCCTTGATTAGCTGCTGACCAAGCTTTAGGGCCTGGTCTGCCCTGTTATGATATTCAGTCATCAGGTTGCATTTCCTAGCCATAGAGTGAAGCTTGCACCCTCTCCAATTGCGCTCCTCTGCCCAAAGACGTTGGTACAATGTAAGTTACTCATAATTGTAATAAATGCTGCTGTAGACTTTAAAGACATTATGATCCCCATGCTTGGTTAGGATTATATAACTCTATATGAACGAACGAACGAACGAACGAACGAACAAACTTTATTTTCAAAGGGTTAAGAATTGGGCACGCAGGCCCGTCTAACATCCTGCCCTTCTATCACTCTCTTTCATACATTATTTCATTCACACATCATTCAAGGCTAACAAAGAACAGCAACAATATAAATGATATGCATTATAAAGGCATGGGCAAAATGCGAACATCACAACTACACAAAACAGTAATATTAGATAATGGTCTGACACTTGTTATTAGCCATGTGGAATATACTGGCCTACAAAAAGGGGACTGGCTGTTATACTTGGGTTTTGTTATTATTATTATTATCTCTATTATTAAGGGGGAAGGTAATCCGTATTGAGAGAGTGTTCGAATAATTTGCGATTATATGAATAGGGATTGGTGATGTCTATGATTTCTTGTGGAAGATTGTTCCACAGCTGAGCTGCAGAGTACGTTAAGCTTGTTTTGTATAAGTCAATCCTAGGCTTCGGAATGTGTAGTATATTTAAACGTTTACTGTGTCTAGCATTATATTTAAACAATGGCCAAAGGTAATTTGGGGCATTCCGATGCAGGATTGTGTGAATTAGTTTAGCTTTATTGAAAAGCAGGCGTTTGCGGAATGGTAGTAACTGAAGGCGTTTATACAGGCTAGGATTGTCAGATAAATGTTTGCTATAAATTAGACTCATGGCCCGTTTCTGGAGTGAGTAAAGTCGCTTGGTGTTTGAATTAGAACGACCATCCCAGATTGTAGAGCAGTAGTCAAAGTGTGTCTGTATATGAGAAGTATAGAATAATTTCCTTGTGTCCTCATCAATGAAGGTTTTAATTTTGGCGAGTTGGTAGACTTTTTTCGCTGTTTGTTTAATGAGCACTTGAACGTGGGAATTAAAGGTTAGGTTTCTATCAATGATTAGGCCTAATGTTTTGTGCTCAATTACACTTTCTACTGGCATGTTATCGATGTGAAGTTGAAGTGATGTGTGTGAGCTTAGAGTTTGAAGTCTCTGTCTGGTTGTTAATAACATTGCTTTTGTTTTAGTGATGTTAATTTACATACGGTTTGAATAGCTCCACCTAACTACATTATTTAATTCTTGTTGTAAAGACGACTCCAGTAAAATACAGTTTTCAGCGTTTGTGTACACTGTACAGTCATCTGCAAATAGATCGCAGGACGACGAAAGATGCAAAGGTAGATCGTTAATATATATGGCTAATAATAGAGGGCCAGGAATAGAGCCTTGCGGTACTCCAATATTAAAGGTAGTGGTTTGAGACAGAGATTTATTATGTGATACTACTTGCTTTCTGTTTGATAGAAAAGATGATATTAGAGTGATTACATTAGGGCCAATTTTCATTGTCTCAAGTTTTTTAAAATTAAAATAACATGGTCTATCACATCAAATGCTTTCTTGAAATCAATAAACACAGTTCCACATAGACTGTTGTTGTTTATATTCTGGTGCCAATTTTCTATCATGTTTGTTAGGGCCGTATGGCAAGAATATTTTGGTCGAAATCCTGATTGGCTGTCAACAATAAGCTTGTTGCGAACTAAATACTGTAATGTTACTTTATGGATGTGTTTTTCTAGTGGCTTAGATAGTGATGATAGTAAGGAAATGGGTCTGTAATTGTTCGAGGGGACCATTGTCCAATGAACCAGATTTAAGTAGAGGGTACACTTTAGCGAATTTGAGAGCAGATGGAAAGTGGCCTTTGGTGAGACACTGATTATATACATAGGTTAGTGATGTACAGATCACTGGCGCAGCACAACGGAGAATCCGGTTGCTGATTCCATCTAACCCAGATGAGGTTGTGTTTTTTAGGTTACTGAGGTAAGTGAATACTTCAGTGATTGTCATGTTAACATTGAGGTAGTCTCCTTTGGCGACGTGCTTACACCGCCTACCTCGCGTTTCAAAGGTTGTAGGTTCGATTCTGGAGACTACATCTTTAGGTTCACGAGTGCAATTTTCTCGGAGACCTCTGGGGGTCGTTGCTGGAGCTATGGGGTTAGTACTTACAGTAGCGGCAACGGCCAGCCGCCTGGGGAGACCGAATCATATGGGCGAAAACCCGGTGAAATGAAGTCGATCCTCTTTCCTCTTACAAAATATTTTCAAACAAGAACAATACACGTAACCAATATATAAACGAACAACAGAAATGTGTACTTCCCTAAGTGCTTGTCCGATACTTTTTTTAATCGTTGTGTTCTTGTTGTCCCGTTGATAAAGACTGTAGTCGTAACCTACGCCTGTATCTGCGTGTTTTGTTTTTGTTTTTTTTTAATAAATTATTTTATGTATCCGTCGAGTTTCTTAATCATCTTTTGAGTGTCTTTTTATTATTATTATTATTTTATTTATCCGTTGAATTTCGTAGTCATATTTTATGTGTGTGTGTGTGTGTGTGTGTGTGTGTGTGTGTTTTAAATTGTATTTATTTGTCATATGTTGTGGGGGGGGGGGTGTCCCCGATACTCAGCTATAAGCACGGCAGCACGAAACTCGTTTTATCGACACATTAAGGAGGCACGGTCTCAACAATAAAGGATCGTATCAATCACCTCGGTCCGTCAAGTCGTTCTGTCCCAAGAGACACATCGTGTGTCGTTAGCTATGCTTAGACGCTTACATATAAGCATAGCTAACTACACATGATGTGTTGACTACGGTTCGAAGACAGATGAAGTCTAAGCGTCTTGCGAAAGAGGAAACACAGAACAAAGAGTTCCATTAAAAAAACAAAAAAAAAACTCATTATATATCTGTGGACATCGAAGTCAGGGAAATAGCTCTTACCAGCTACATTAAGCGACTCCTGATATATTAAAGATGTATTTCCAATTTACCAATAATGCCGGTAAGCATGAGCGGTATTTTGCCATCTCACACGATCAGTTCTGTGTTCTTGTCTCGAAAAAGCCACGTGGTCAAGTCACAAGGTATTTACTTCTTTGCCTTCCCATTGTCCCTTTCCCATTATTCTTGCCAGTTGTCACCAGTTCTCTGGTTTATTTCTTCTCATAAAGTGTCCAATAACGTTGACTGTCTACGTCTAATTTCTCTTATCAGTTTGCGCATTTCATTTGTTTCATGTAGTTTTTCCTCATTGGTTTTTCTGTATGCTCATGGTTGCATTAACAATTTCTTCAGAACCACATTTCCACTGCTATTACCAGACAGTATGATCAGGGAATCATACCCTGCTAACCTCCCCTTCACAGACGTGGCTTCCTACTTGTGCAGTTAAAGATGGAGCGTTTGGTGACTTCACGACTTCTCATTTCTTGGTTTAATAATAATAATAATCCTTAAACGATATGGAGTAAGTGCACATCCAACAAACTTATGTAGAAGTTTATGCAACAAAAGTTAGTGTACAAAGAGGACACTCAGATTCCTTCACCATAAGATCTGGAGTACGTCAAAGTTGTGTCCTGTTCCTCTCTTGTTCATAATTTATACAGACAGCTTATATAAAGAAACCAGCCAAACCGTGACCGCAACAACACCGCATGAAGGACAAAACACAAAAGAAGTACCAACGGCGAATTGCACCATTAAAGGACTCCTATTTGAGGACAATCAAGCACTAATAGCAAAATCATAAGCAGAATTATAAGTCCACATTAGTAGACTAAACTAAGTGTGTAAGGAACATTACATGAAAATTAGCACTAGTAAAATAGAAGTAATGACTATAACCAAGGTTTATCTAACAGAACACTCACTGAAACAAGTATAAAGCTTCAAGTATTTAGAAATTATAATATCATCAAATGGTCTATCAGAAGACGAGATCGAAAATAGATGCAATAAGGCAAACCAACTCATTGGACAAATTGCGCCAATACTGAAGATAAAACTCTTATCAATAGATGCTAAAAAAGCGGTCTACAACACAATCTTTCTACTAACTCAGTGCTTCCAATGCCATATCTGGACAATGACTGAAAAAGAGGGGAGAAAAATACAACAACGGAAATGAGATTCCCAAGAGAGAAAATCAGAAATGAAAAAATCAGGTCTGAATGGAGGTTACAGCAGCGTTATATTTCATCTGAAAATTGCACGTTAACTGGTTTGACCATATAACTAGGCTATCAACTAACAGAATACTACAACAAGCAATGATGTACAGACCAAGTGGAAGTAGAAGAACAGACCGACCATGTAAACGATGTACAGAGGGAATAACTAAATCCCCTGGAATCAAGATACATTAAAACAACTGCTGTTTATGCTTCACCTCGACACAGCAAAGTACAAAAGGAACAAGATGAGATGATGGTGAATAATTTTACTTAATTATATTAAATTAATTGCTCTTGATATTCGCTGACAGCGTTACTAACATCATTATCAACATATTCTGTCGGGTGTCTATGAGAATTCGATCCCATGACCTTGGGGCTGGCAAGCAAGCCTACTAACCACTATACTACCGCTGCTCTATTAATAAATGGGTCCCTGATAATTCGTAGATGGCGTAGGCGTTCATTTCCCTCCACAGATCTCGGTATCTCGGTATTCTTGATCAACTCTGCTTTTGATATTCTTCCATGCTACCGACTCAATCCATCCAGCATAATTTCTCTTGGTCTGACCTGCTTCTCTTCCCATTGATTATATATCCCAGACCTGCTTATCAAGTCGCTAACATGTCTTGCCTTTTGCCAAAGCATACAAAGAAATGTGACAATGTATTCTTTACACGGTCCTTGCATTTCCAAATACAGCATCACAGTCAATGGGACATGGTAAAAGCCAATATATTTTAGTATTTGGGCATTTAAATAACAGCAAATTAAGGAAGTTAATTTTAGAATACAAAACAATGTATCCCCTTAGTGAATGTAAACACAGAAGCCTCAAACAATATG